>LJJI01000133.1:0-54782 GCA_001553865.1 Cladosporium sp. BSL10
CCTCCGTTCCATAGAGAGAGAGAGAGAGAGAGAGAGAGAGAGAGAGAGAGAGAGAGAGAGAAAGGAGAGGCAAAGCAGGAGGACGTGTTGGGGAAAAAAATCCTCCGATTTTCGAGCGATTGCCTTTTGTTTTGCTTGCTTTGCTTGATGTTGGCTTGCGGGAAAGCGTTCAGCGATATGTTTGTATGAGCGAGCGAGCGAGCATCGGCAAGGGTGGAGCAGGCACGTTTTTTTCTTGCTATACGATTACTTGCTATCGACTGGTTCTCAAATTGAAAGCATTGCCTATTTTTGTTGTAGTCTTAGTTGAAACGACAATTTGTTATAGCTAGACAACTTGTCGCTCTTGATACAGTACTGTGGCGGGGTGCATGTTCATCTTGCGCTGACGCTGTGACGCTCATCAGGCCAGATGAGTGCTGTTGAACAGACGATGGCCCGTGTCGGTGCCTCCAGTGCCTGTGTACTTGTTCTTGGAAATGCGCAAGGTGACCAAAGACACGTCTCCCATTCCCGCCAACTCTCTCGCAAGCACTCCCTCCGCGCCGTCTTTCCCAACGACCTCCTCCTGCACAACGCCTGCAACCATCGTGATGGATGCGCACCTGGCTGCTGAGATTCTCGCGAATGTGCTTCACGAACTCGATCATGTTTTTGCCCGTGTTGATGACCCAATCGGCAAGGATGATCGTGTTTCGTCCGATCACGTGCTCCGGCTCGACTTGCTCTGGTTTCTTGGCGTGGTGGTACATCGCCTGGGGGAAGGCCTTGAACACGCCGCGAGCGATCGGGTCGCCACCGCGCATGAGGGGGACTATGAGAGTCTTGCTCTCGTCGGCGAGGCGGTGGCCCTGCGTGGTCTTGCCTTCGACGGTGGTGAAGTCGAAGCTTTCGACGCCGAGAGCAAGAGAAATGTACTCGGTCGCGAGATACCACCCGGCGTTGTCGTGTGCTTATTGCAGTTCCAGACCGTGCACGTTGACGTTGCGGGTGCTGGAAGCTAGGAGTTTCGCCGCCGGTTTGTCGTTCTCAGAGGCGTTGAAGATCTTGAGCGAACGGTTCGGTGTGACGAGCGCGTGGAAGAACGCCTCGTCCAACTCAATCGTCGGCAGGATCTTGTTGTCGAGCCTCGGCTTCGAATCGGCGGAAGCAACACCTGACGGGCACGAAGGCCTTCGTTGTCAATCGCGTTCTGCAGCTTCGCGTCGAACGACTTGCTGCGGCTGCCCTCAGGACCGACTACGACCAAAGCCTGGTGGGCTTTCTTCCGCATGGGCAGATCGACTTCACTGTCGCCAATCGCGCAGACGTGCAGCTTGTGGTGGTACTTGAGACGGGCCACGATGTCTGCTTTGGCCTTTGGCGTGACGACGTACCCGTCTGACAGAAGGCCGTTGCCGATGATGGGCACCGTGTTGCTCAGGTTGAGATTCGCCATGACCTTCTCCCAGACCGGCTTGAGGCCGCAGGTGACGATGACTACACCGATGGTTTTGTCTGCGCAAGCTCTTTGCAAAAGGGCAAGCATCTGAGGATGTAGGCTGATGCGTGAAGCTGTATTCTCACAAGTTTTATCAAAGGTGCGCGTGAAGTCCGCGTGTTATTCGTAGCGCCAAGTTATCTGGCGGAAGGCAGTGTAGGAGTAACCCAGAGGACTCTTGAATAGGTTTTTCAGCGGGTTGGTCTTGCCGGCCGACAAGTCCCAGTACAGAGTGCTGGCGTCGTAAGGAGCGAGGGTGTTGTCTGCGTCCAGTACCAGCATGGTCTTCACATCTCTCATTGGACGAAGTTGTAAGAGCCTGTCGAGGGCGCCGACGAGCAGAGCACCATTGACGGTTTCGTCATGGCGAGCCGCGTCTCGCAGGACCTTCCCCGTGGTCCGGTCCGAAGTCTCAGGCTGAATCGTCATGAAGAGAATGCCGTTGTCGCGGCAGATGGAGCGCAGCTGTGTCTCCTCGAAATCCTGCAATCCATGAACGGTCGCTGCGTCAAGCTGCTGACGGCGCCTGGCAGAGTCTCTTGCGACCTGTTTTACGACAGTCTCGGCACTGGGCCTCAAGTACAAGATGTGAGTGTATGTTCGCTTGTCCTCTTCCGTCATCACCACTTGAGGGTCAGCATTTGGGGTCCAGAATGCATAGTGACCAGTAACAATCCCAGCCTTGCCGGTCTTCAGACATTCACGACGAATGGAGTCGATAGCAAGGGAGCGAGCGTGGTTCTGTTGGGGCACGGCCAGTCGTTTGAACTCTTCGAGGTTGTCTTTGAACATATTCGCGAGCTGTTCAGACCCTTCGTAGAAGGAGAATGTTGTTTCGCCGAGTTGCTTCTTCAGCTGCTCGGACAAGTAGGACTTGCCACATCCCGAGACGCCGTAGATCCCGATGATCGTTGGATTCGGGCTACCGGGGGCTGCTGCGGTTGGCACTAGCGGGAGGTCTGCGTTGCTTGCGGTAGACATGTTGGATTCCTGAGTCGATGGTCGGCCGTTAGTCGTTTGGAGAGCGAATGAGTAGGTCGTACCTTGATTAGATCGTTGTGATGGATGTGTGGCCAGAGTATTGGGTTGGACAGATGGCAGAACGCTTTTTATATCTTCTGCTCGAAATCTGGTCTGTCTTGCGCCGTTGTATCTTTGACCGTCGCGTTTGGTCTGCCAAACGAAAATCACAAAAGGATGATGAGGTGCATACTGCGAGTGCAAACACCCCAATGCACGCAGCCGTAGGCGATGGTGAAAAGCACACATCCCGCAACAAAGCTTGATATGGCAACGTACTTTAAATCCGGCACCAAACTCCATGTCGGCATCGGCATTGAGCAAAGTGCTCAAGAAAATACGTCTATCCCTGCAAAAATTGTCATTCGCGTCAGACCCAACAGCTCCAGACTTCCCGTTTCCTAAATTTTGTCATTAAAAACATGTACAGTGTAAAACGGAACGATCTTTTTCCTCCTCCGACCAAATAACCACGTAACTGAGAAAACTTTTTTCTTCTTTGGAATGAGTGACCGGAACAGACAACGGAACTGTGATGTATTTAGAGGAGAAGAGGAAGAACGCAACAAAAGGTGTAGCGTCGAAACATGCTACGGATATCTGATCAATCGGGGGAAAGGGGGTGGAAAGTAATGGTGTAACAATAGTTATTCCCGAAAAGAAATTTTTTGGTTGGAGGATGGGGGGTGAAATAAAAAAAACCAAAGGACGAGGAAGAAGAAGAGAAGAAGAAACGCCCATTATCGGGAGTCTCCGTTAGGTGAAAGAAGAAAGTTTTTTTTCCTGTAACACCAAATGCTCCGTCCGACCATCAACCCAACCGTAGCCAACAGCAAGGAGATATTTGGGACAAAGAAGAAGTGAGGCGAGAGGAATATCCCGTTTTTTAATGCTGCGAGAATGGGAAAAGAAGCCATGCATTCGCTTTACGCAACACCCATAGCCCGGCTCTGCCCCCGACTGTCCCACTCCTTCACTTGTCGGCCACCATTCCGTGTTGGGCTGCCGCTGTGGCTTTCCGTGCTTCCATTGGGCTGCTGCGTGTTGTATGGCAGGTTGGGTGCGGTGAAGCCGCCTTCAGCGGCGACTGCACGCACTGAACTTTGCGAAAGCGGGTCTGTGTCGACTCTTGTGACGACTGGGTTGGCGCCGCCGGCGGTGCCGGAGGAGCGAGGTGGGTATTCGGTGAGGTCGAGAGGGGTCGAGTTGCCGACTGTTGGAGCCTTTGCCCGGTCGCCATATCGTTTGAGGATTTCCTTGGTAGTGATCTCGGCATTGTTTGACCAGAGGCCAGAGTCGTTGAGTATAAGGGCTAGATCTTCAGGTACCTGCAGAGTTTCATGTTAGCACATTATCTTAAATTGTATTGATAGAAACAGTGGTTGGACCTACCTCACACATGCTTTCGTTGCACTCAATCAGACTGTGTACAGCTTCAATGGCCAAGAATGTCTCGTCTACGCCACCTTCGACCTTGCCCATCTTTGGCTCGTCCTTGTAAGGTGAATATAGCACGTTTGGCGTGATGACGGTAGCCAGATTGTGGATATCCATCTTGCTACCCGACTCTTCATCCACGTGGCTGAATGAACTGACCCAGTTCATAAATGTGAACAACACCTCAAGAGTATCTCGATGGGCCTTGGGAAGCAAACAGCAGGTGAGATGTAGGAGTCGCCTCCGGCGATCTGCTTCTTCAATTCGTTGTGATGTGATCCAGAGTTTGAAGAGCTTATGTGTGAGAAGAGGGTCTGGTAGCTCGCGTAAGAACTTCTTCAGCAATGCAGCAACCTGGACAGGATTCTCCTTGCTGAGGTCTACTTCGACAGCACCCTTGGCGTCAATCTCTGCCTTGACATCGTTGAGTCGCTTGATGTTGCCGTTCTTGCGGAAGACACCCTCGACTGACATGTCCATGGTCTTCATTGCACTGACTGCCTCTTGCACGAGACTTGGTACCTTGAGAGATCCAGGTCCAACACAGTCAGTGCTCTCTTCGTAATCTCGTTCTAGTAGCACCTCCAGGGGTACGCCGAAAATCGCGTTCTTGGTCGCTTTTTGTCTCTTTTCCTTCGGTGTGAATGCTTTGCCGAATTTGCTCCAGAAAGTGGGACGTTTTGTCTCAATGAGGTCGAGGAGTTCTTCTTGGTTGAAATGCCCTTCAAGTAAAGGTTCCATGGAAAGCACGGCAACGTGCCTCACAATGAAGTACTCCAGCGCCGTGAGTTCCGAGAAGTACCGTTTTGTTCCACCAAGTCGATGGTCGCCCAGGGGTTTGTCCTCGTGGCTTAAATCGCGCGATTGATGACCATTCACAATTTTCAACTTCGGTTCTTGGGGAATGAGCGGCTGTCGGTGATATCTTGAAGCGTTCGGTCTCTGTTCGCGGGTTTGCTGGGCTTGCACGATGCGAGGGATGTCATCAAGGGTCATAGTGTCCTGTCGGCCAAATGTGAGTTGCGACGTGAGCTCTCCGTTGGCGTCACGATCCTCGACGATTTGGAAGGTACCTGTTTGCCTTCGGTTTACGCCGTCAGCAGAGCCGGGTCGCATGCCTTCAGGGCCATCGATGATCCTTGACGTACGCGCGTGTCGTCCAGCATTTGAGAGATGCTTGTCCATGCGAGTGCTTCGAAGGCGTCGGATGTCACCCATGGTATCTTCATAGTCATTTTGTTGTTTCTCAGATTCCGACCGTCCGGCATAGGATCTTGATCGCGTGTTTGATCGCGCCGGCGGGTCGCCCTCGTTACTTGGCGTATGTCCTTCCCGTGAGTTATAATCGCCTAGATTCGGGTCGTCGCTTGTATGCGGGAGAGCGCCGCTGGTTCTGAGAGTAGCAAGTAACCTCGCATGCGCCACTCGTAGTAGATGCACGTATTGTTGTAACCTGGTAACGGATACGAAGCCGCCGACTTTGGCCTCTGGTGGAGCGTGGGCGTCGCAGAAGACACGTCCACCTGCCTCAATCTGACGCGCCGCGCCCGGATCCTCGCTGAAATCTTTGCCACATTTTGAGCAAGTCAGACACTGCGTGTGGATCACTCTGTGATCTTTGCGGAAAGACTTGTCTTCGACCGCTTTGTTGCAAACAGGGCATGTGTCTGCACTGCGATCGACGTACGCTTCTGCATCAGCTCGGGAGTCCCGGTGGCTTTCAGCCTCCAAACTGTCATCCAGTCTGCCAATATCAGCCAAGAAGAGCTCTAGTCCTTCTGAGCTGAGTGTGTCGCGCTCAAGCTTGAGGGCACCTGACAGACAGATACGGATCATAAGCTTGAGATAGTGCGCCAGTCCAGTGACCAGAGAAAGAAGCTCTTGAGTTACGCCAAGTCGCCTGACGCCAGTGTCTTGACTTTCTGCCAGCAGCTGAAAGAAAGCGACAACCTTTTTACAAAGCAATTTCGCTTCTCTACTGTAGCTGAGACCTGGATGCACAATGTTGTCAAATGTCCTGACACCCTTGCCAGACACATTGGTCGCTGGTCGATTCTGTAGCCTATGATCTAAGGAGTCCGCAGCACTGAAAAGAAGATCAACATGAGTGATGAACTTCTTGGCGGCGACTACACCGTCCATGTACGCTCCGTTAGAAACGTGTAGAAGCATGTCCGATATACATGTCGCCGATCGCTCTTCGAACTGTGAGAGTGTCTGCCAGATCCAGTGCACCTTACGCTCGACGGCCTCTTCGTCGGTACGTACAGTACGGCGGAGTTCTTCGTTGGCCTCTGCTTCTTCGAGATCTTTGCCTTCGCGCAAGGCCAATGTTTCTTGGAGTTCCGAAGCATCTGAAGATTTTGATGGAGCTGCATGCAGTCGGACGTTCCAGTATTTGTGAATCATGTAACATTCGGGATGCCAGTGCTGATTCACACCATTGCGGAAGATCTCCACGAATTGCTTCAAGATGGCAGTCTGACATCCGTTGCACTTCTGTGCGAATTTGGTCGAGTAGTGGTAGTGGCAGTACACATTGCTTTCGTGCTCATAGTATGAATCTTGTGCACCAAAGACAGTCGGGCATACACTGCAAGTGAAATGCTCAATGTGGTACTTGCGGTCCAAAGCGGTGATGTAGGAGCCTCGTAACGCGCCTTTGCATGCAAAACATAGTAGATCCAGTCGTCGGAAATAATCTGTCTCGCAGAGTGGGTACTGGTTTGGAGGTTGGTCGGGAACAGGGAAGAACTTCGAAGCCACAATCTTGTTGCAATCCTACGATCTGTTAGACGACAGCTACCTTTGTATTGTAGAAGAGCAAATACTCACGTGACATGTGAAGCACTCGAGATGGAAAGTCCCACCAAGAGCTCTGACGAATTGGCCAGTAAGATGTGTACCGCATTTCCCACACATGCGCTGCTCCTTTACTCCACTGTGTTTCCTGTTGGCGCCTCTTGGTCGCTCGGCTAATTGCTGCTCGTTGTTCATGTCTGGCAGCCGATCTGATGTTTCTTGCTGTTCGGTGGCATTGGGAGCATCTGCGTCCCCGCCATCGTGCCGACCATGCGATGGGCCTGGTTGTGAAGCCTCATCCGGGGCCGAAGGGTAGTCGTTGTCGAAAGTGCCATTGGAAGGGGCCATGGGCCTGTTCTCCGATGGGAGACCCATCCCAATAGTCTAGAGGGCCTCCCGCCCGGAATGTCTATGCCTGCTTTGCTTGACTGCCGGCCACTTGCAGTCGCACACGACCACTCTCCGATCTTTGACTGGTGATGCAGTCAATGGGCGCGACAGTGGCAGGAGGTCTGGTGGGGCTGTCGTACTCGGGAAGACTCGTGGTCGGGTTCAGGGCGACGGCGTCAGGGTGAGGGGGAGGAGGAGGTGGCGGTGGTGGTGTCGGTGTCGGTGTAGCGGATGCCGGGTAAGCGTGTTGACGCTTCAGGTGGGTGTGGCGCTGGTCTTCTTCCTCGGGCTGCGCCAAGCGAGTGCCGACATCAACAGGCTAGGTATGGAATCGACAGAAGCGCTGGCGGTGGTGGTGGGAGGGTGGAGGCGATCGCGGACCCTGTCGAGGTAGGGTCTGAAACGGGCAGGGGATTGGTATGCGCGGCAACGGAGAGCCAGAAATAGTGCGGTGTTGGTGACAGGCGGTATAGGGCGCGGGAGGAACGATGGAGAGGGATTCTGTGGGCGGGCTTGACGGCGAGGAGGAGGAGTAGTGCGTGGTTCGCCGGGTCGCTCGCTGGCGTGGTGGAGCGGAGTAGATGCGGGAGTGAGTGGGAGGAGGTGGTGGTAGCAGCAGTGTTGTCGCTGGCTGAGGCGGGCCCGCGACCAAGGGGAATGCAGCAAGCAAGCAGGCAAGCAAGCAAGCAACTCTCTCCTCTGTCTGAGCGCGGGGGGCAATAGTGGGAACAGCCAGCCAGCCAACAGCACAGCCGGCCGTGGACAGACGGATACAGTGCAGATACAGTGCAGGATGAGTGAGGCTCACCGGGCTGCCGCGTGGTATGGTTGTTATTATTATTGCTGCTGCTAATTCGGGCTACGGTGCTACTGAGGCTGAACGGCCTACGTGTGCGACTGGACGGCGTGGCACAACAGTAGCACTACCTCCTGCTCAAGAGGAGGAGTCTCAGGCAGGACTCGCCAAGTAGCGTGTTGGTGCAGACTCCACCGCAAAGAGGCGTTTCTGACTTCTGGGGAAGCCGGCTAACAATAGACTGCTCTTTGATTATTGATTAATCGACTCGGCCTGCATTAGTTGATCGTGTCCATCAATTCATCAGTCACTGCGTGTACTGCTGCTCTGTGTGCTGGCCGCTCGGTCAAACGGCAACTGCGACTCAAGTCTGTGGTGCACGCCTAACAATTAACTTATTATTCTGTGTGTCTGCTCAACAATAGCCTCTCCTCCTTCTTCACGCTCGTCCCATGGGTTGGAGACGGGATCGTCCGCGCCATACTAAACCCAGCCCTGCGACCGGCGAAGCACTGCACTGCGCTGCACAATCACTGCCAGCAACGACGCAGGTACCAACGCTCCAGCATAATTCCCCAGCAGTGCACACGCGACGCATCACCGTCGCATCTTCCTCTACACACATTTCTCCTTCACAACCACACAGCCATGGCCGGCCTGACACACCTCGCGCAAACTGCGCGCCGCCGTCCCAAACCCTCCGGCGACGAGGAAGCCACCAGCAACCTCAAGCTGGGCGAGATGTCCTCTTCCGCCGCTCTCAGTACCGCCGCCGCCCACGAGCTGCTCACACGCATCGAGGAAGCGCGCGCCTCGGACCCCAAACTCCCGCTCACCTACAATGACTTGATTAACAAGAACAACGCCTACCTTGCGACTTTCGCACGCTTCAAGGGCAGCGAGACGGTGCAGCAGGTCACTAGCGAGGCCGAGACTCTGACACAGCTCGCCGAGTTTGAGAGGGCACAATTGGGTGAGTTGCATGGAGTGTGATTGGAGATCGCGAGATGGAGGGGAATATGTGGATAAAGGCAAGACCACAGTCATGCTGACTACAGAATAAACAGGCACGCTCTGCTGCGACACAGCAGAAGAAGCCCGCACACTGATCCCTTCGCTCGAGGGCAAGATCAGTGATGACGATCTGCAAGCCGTGCTCGACAACATCTCCAAGCTACGCGACTTCTCGTAGAATGAGCAAGTCGTCGACGGCATGGAGAAAAGGAACAGGCACCGCTAGTGTGAAATGTTGCTAGTCTTGAATTGAGGCTTGCCATCTCATACGTGTAGCAAGCCGCGACAAAGTAACCGAGCGGCTGTTGAGAAACCTGGTCAGAAGCCATACATTTGTCTTTACTTGAGATTATTAGCGACGGCGTTGGAAAGGGAAACGGCAGAATGAAATCGCATGATGGTTGAGCTCACTGTGGGCGGGCTGCGAAAAACAAAACTTGAACTAAGAGATGCACCGGCAGGGCATCTCGCTAGCTGGGTATTGAATTGACTTTGAATGATACCATTATCAGAAATGATGTCCAAGTATCGCAGTGACATTCGATTGCCAGAGTGCGTTTCAGACCATTGAGGCCGAGTACAAGAAGCCGTAGTGGAAGCCAGATTTCACACAGTAAATCCACCACGTATAACAAGCCTCGAACCACCGAGGACTCTATATCTTCCTGTGTCGTAGATCAAGAAATTCTGACGATGTGTAAATCCACAATCATGCTATCTCATCCCAGTCACCTTCCCAATCAAGCCATCGGCGACCTCCACTCCCGCATGCTCAAATTTACCCAGTCCAAGTCTCCATTCTCCACGCAACACACTTCCACAAGCTACCTCTATCACATCACCTAACCCAATCCGAACTCTCTTTCTCTTCCTCCTCCCTCTCCCACCATGCCCGGTCACTCACGTTCCGACACTGCTCTGATCTACGGCCTGTCGACCACAGAAGTCGACAAACTCGCCGAAGCATGCGTTGAAGCAAAGTCAAAGGCTTACTGTACGTCGCCATCCGTTTGCTCGCAAAGCCACATACACATACATCCCCTCGGCTGGACATAGTCTTTGCACAATCTTGTGATCTTCCGCAGCCACTGACACGATAAACCAAAAAAGGCCCATACTCCAACTTCCACGTCGGCTGCGCTCTGCTCTTGACCGGCGGCACCATCGTCACCGGCGCCAACGTCGAGAATGCCGCGTATCCCGTTGGAACCTGCGCGGAGCGAGTCGCGATCGGCAATGCCGTGACGCAGCACGTAAGTTGTAAAACATAATATATACGTGCCTAAGACATCATACAAAGACGATATGCTAAACACCCAAGACAGGGAGCTAAAGCAGGCGATTTCCGCGCCATCGCAGTCGCCACCGACATCTCGCCGCCGGCCAGCCCTTGTGGCATGTGCAGGCAGTTCATCCGCGAGTTCTGCGATGTAAGGAGTCTTCATTGTTATATTGAGGGTGTTGTTTTTGAATAGTATGAGCTGACTGGGTTCCGTAGCCTACCACGCCTATCCTGATGTACGACAAGCTGGGCAAGTACACGGTTATGACGCTTGAGCAGCTTTTGCCCATGTCATTTGGTCCTGATAAGCTACTCTCTACTGAGGAGCTTGCGCGCAGTGCCGCACAGTAGAAATGCTGCTCTGGCTTTTTTTGGGGGGTTGTTAGTTGGCGTCCGGAGAAGTTGGATGGTCGGAGAATCATGTAGAGGGTCTGGACGGTGGTTGGGGGCATTATTGGTCGGAGTGAGGTGAGGTTTGCATGACCGCTTTGGGAAAGGTCACGAACGGCTGCATTTGCGAGAGTGTGGCTTTACGAAGAGACGCAGCAGAGACGAAGAAATGCGGCTCTACTTAGATATGGGTTACGATGGTCCATACCGAGCAATTTAAAGATTTCGAAAACATTGAATTAGACATGAATGCTTTTTGTGTCGCATCTAATCTCATATTGCCGTCTAATACGAGAGCTTGTCTGAATTAGTCATTTCCCCTGAGCGACATATTTTCACGACTGCTCGAACATCATACATGCGTCTTCACGCAACTATTAACGAGAGGTTATAAGGTAGCTACATATAAGTGTTTTGCCATGATATCGCGCCTCCGCGATTTCCGTTGCGATCAATGACGTAAAACGAAAGCGAGAGCGGTAGGGCGCTGGGGAAATTCGCCTCGGACAATGTACATTCACAATTGTAAATGATAGCTTCTTACCCAGCGACAGTAACCTTACCTCATAAGCTTCTTCATCCACTCAGAGACAAACAACATGCGATCGACTATTGCGCGACGTGCTACACGGGCCTTGTCTACGGCACCGCAGACCTCGCGAGCTTCCTACATCTGCGCCAGCTGCCGAACCACCACATCATTCAAAGCTGCACTTCCAAGCAGACAACCATTCACACCTACCCTCACTCCACGAGCCTTCTCAACCACTCCTTCGCGAAAACAAGACTCAAACTCCCAAGACAATCCCCTTCCCCAGACCTACTACGACCTCTTCCCCAATACCTTCCCCTCGGGCCCGCCTCCCGCAGCGCCCTTCACGCCCGACCTCAAGCAACTGCGCAAAGAATTTATCCAGTTGCAAGGCCTCGCGCACCCTGACCGCGCGAGCGCGGACAAGCAACGGCAAGCCGAGGCGCTGAGCGCGCGCATCAACGAGGCCTACAAGACGCTGCAGGACCCGCTGCGTCGGGCGCGGTACTTGCTCGCGCAGCAGGGGATCGACGTCGAGGACGAGAGCGCGCAGATCTCGGATAATGCGCTGCTAATGGAGGTCATGGAGGCGAGGGAGGCGGTGGAAGAGGTGGAGGATGAGGAAGGGCTGGTTGGGATTCGGGAGGAGAATGAGGCGAGGATTGGGGAGAGTGTGAAGGTGTTGGAGGAGTGTTTTGAGAAGGGGGATTTGGAGAGGGCGGCGCAGGAGGCGATTCGGTTGAGGTATTGGTCGAATATCGCGGAGAGTATACATGGGTGGGAGAAGGGTGTTGGTGGAGGGATCAACCATCATTGAGATGTCGGTCTTGCGTCCTGCATGGCAGCCGCATTGGACGCCGTACAGGATTATGTGAGCCTCCTATGTCCACACAGACGCAGAGGACTTCGCACACCGATCAGTATGCATCAACTCGATCTCTCGGCGTTCTAGACCATTGCATACGGCAGAGCGCAGTCTACAGGAAGAAGCATCGGGCATAGCAACAACATAGCGCATCCACGAATTGCGAAAGCAGCACATGGCGCCGGAGATAGAGTAGAATGTACCCAACACGGGCTCGTGACGAGCTGAACAGTTACCCTAACAAAGATGACTCGCGCTCGACGAGTGACCCGAGTACAATCAGGACACCAAGCGGATGAAATCATCGCACCGTTGAGAACCTGACTGGAATTCCTTGCTGGGCCAAGCGAGCACTACGTAACGTCGTGTTTGTTGAATTAATCCCCCAGCCCCCGTACGAGTGAAAATCTCGCCATCACAACAAAATGTAAATAGCAACAGCGCAGCGATCCTCGCCGTGCAACGCGTGTGTGATCATGTCATACATACGCATGCATACAATGCCAGCCACCATCAGCTCTACAAGAGTGATTTGTCTCTCTCCGACATACCCTGTAAGGCTGATATAACGGGTGGCGCGGCTGGCTGCGCCGGCAAAAACGGGACTACCGAGCCGAAGAGCTTACGCGTGCCTTGCGAGCATGGCAGTGCTCGTTCGCTGGATCTGAATCAGACGGAGACTGAGGAACATTGCATGTTTCTTGAGAATTTCGTGGTGTCTAGAACGTCCAGAAACAAGCACGGGTGTGAAGCAGATTTGCTGTGCCGCGCTTGAGCGATTCTTCTTGCTGATAGGGACAAGGGACGGAGATACAAGGCATGGCAGGGGGCATGAAAATTGACAGAGTGCTGTGCGGTGCAGGGGTTTGGTGATCGTCGTGTACGTATGCACAATGCTTTGAGGGCTGGGGAATTCTCCACGGCAACACGTTGCTGGCGCATGTGCGTCTCCTTGTGCGCTGACAGCCGATAGCCATCAATTACTCTATCGTATGGTGAGCGTTGGAGCTGATTGAAATCGTTCTACAATCATTCAGGCTTCCAAAACACCGCTCTTGCTATGTAAGCGAGGAGTTTGTGGCGCAATATAAGGATGAATGGAAGTGATTTAACTCCGGAGACGGATAGGCTGCACGTTGTGCTAAGCAAGGATTACGAGACTGCGGCTCTGGTGCTATGTTTGGCACTAGGACCCACTACTGCAGGTCCCAGCAACATTAGCCAAGCAAGAACGATGGCGTGGCCTTCGACAGAAATCGATCTCTCTCGGACTCTCCTATTGCTCAAAAGAACTCTTATTCTCCCTACATCTACACTCATTTACAGCCTTACAACACTACAACCTCCAACAACAGTCGCTACTCAAACGCACATCTCATTATACCCCATTTCTTCAAACAACAACAACACTTTTTAATCCAACAACAACCAACACAACTCAATCAACATGCGTGCCTCCACCTTCGTCTTCGCTTTCGCTGCCTCTGCCTTCGCCGCTGGCGTTGACAGCACCGACAAGTTCAACGACATCACCGCTCCTGTCGCTGAGAAGGCTGTTGCCGACAGTAAGTTTCACAGGTCATTCGTCTCCTTTCATTCAATACTAACGAATGAATAGCCCCCGCTGCCGAGGCCTCTGCTGCTGTCACATCCGCCGCCGCCGAGAACCCCGAGGTCGCCTCCGCCGTCTCCTCTGCCGTCGAGACTGCCGCTGCCACCGCCGCCACCGAGAGCGCTGCCGCCGGCGCTGAGGCTGCTACCAGCTCTGTCTCCGAGGCCGTCCAGACTGCCGTCGAGAGCGCTATCTCCGAGTCTTCTGCCCTCGCCACCGACGCTGAGATTGCCACTGCTCCTGCCCCTACCACTACCGCAGCTGTCGCCGCTCCCTTCCCTCAGACCAACGGCACCATCCCCGCCTCTGGCCCGACCGCCTCCGGCTCCTTCACCACTTCTTCCTCCGGCGCCAGCTCCACCGGCAAGGGCGGCTCTTCCGACTCTGGCGACGAGCAGCTCAGTGACAGTGCCGCTGGCTCTCTCTCCGTCAAGCTCGGCCTCGTCGGTGCCGCCGCCGCCGGTCTCTTCGCTTTCCTCGCATAAGCGTCTCGACCCAAGCGGTATCTCGCAACACATGACATCTCTTTGACTTCTGAGTCTCGTCCAGTCGACAGGCTCCTCCTCGAACTTTTGCCTTTGGCCACGGCCACAGGCTTTTTGCATGCCACATATACCTCTTGTTACGGCACGGTGTTGGATGATGCAAGAAAAATGCATTGAAAAGCATAATTTGAAAGAAATGCTTCTCTTGTTTTCCTTTTTCCTTTTCAACCTTTTCCAAGTGGAGCGATGGCGATAATGGGACACGCCACGCGCGACATACACTCTTGTCTTTTGAAGGTTGAGGGTGGCTCTGTTTATGTAGCTAGACGCGTGTCAACTCATACCACACAAAATACACTCATACACACAAGATTCAGCCTCTGTTCTCTTTTTTTTTTTTTTGTTTCGAGGTTGATGCGCAACACGAACATGACATTGATTGTCGGGTGGATTTTCTTTCTTTTTGTACAACGGCACTTGCTTTTCAGCTTTCCCCTCGTCATACGTTGCGATCTCTTGTCAAAATACTCCCTCAAGATACGTTTGTTCTTCATTGCAAATGGTTGCATCCATGAAGTACTTGGCGTGTAAAATTTGAGAGAGTTGCCACAAATTCCGATTGAGTCCACGTCGTGCGGGTGGCTCTCTTCATAGTCTGCTGCCTGGAAGAATGAAAAGACATAATGACATGGTTGTGCACAGCCAAACACGGCTGTGCCACAAACACAGTAGATTCCGACGTCGTTGTGATCACGTGATGGGAAAGGGTTCGGCCTCGAATTTTGAACGGAATATGTAGCCCAACCCGAACCCTGCACGCGATCGTCTAGAGTTTTATGGTCATTTTTGTGTTTCAATTTCCACGCATGCGTTCAATGTGATTCAAGCATTGTTTATCTACATAAGCATAGTCACGATCATGGTTTGGTATCAGATGGTATCGAGTGCATATCCCTATATAGTTCGGAGATCGAGCTTGCTATTGACCATTGGTTTGTCGGAAAGCATGCAGGCAGATACCGCATCGGCCTACAAAACACCTCAGTACATTTCCACATCGACAAGGCAAACACTCTTTTTCAGCTGGCCACACTACCGAACACCTGTGGCCTGGAGGTATCGGCACGGTATGGCTGACACAAGCAAATGACTGAAGATGCCACAACTACCTGACTCGTCTGAGGGCGTGCCACCAAGGCGGAGTGAGAGATGACAGCGTCTACCAAAACATACAGTATATCTCCCGTGCCGGGTTACCTTATCCTATGCAAGAGACCTCGGCTCCACTGACAAGAAAAACCAAGAGACATCCAAGCAGCGACAAGCTTGCTGCGCGATCAAAGTGTAATTGCGATTTGAGAACCGCTCCGAGCGATGGTCCCTACTGACTTCCTCCCACACAAATCAAAGGCCACGAACAGGACAACCATCAGGGCCTCGATCCCGGCAAGTGGACTCAAACAGTAAAGCTTTAGCCGGCAAACGAAGGGGAGATGCCATTTCAGACCCACCATCTCCAACACGTGCATGCAGAGCAGACGACACTTGGTCCAGAGGGTCTTTCTGCTATCCACTTCCCCAAAGTGAGTTCAGTGGGGTATCCTTCAAAACACATAGCACAGACCCTCGTTCATGTGGCTGTCTCAACGCATTGGACGTTCCAGGCATCCAGACACGCGACACCGCTTTGATACGAGTCGCTTACGCATCAGGCAACCGAGCACGCGACCTTTGCGGCACACATTGAGAAAGTGAGCACGCGAGCATTACCAAGACGACGGGCAAGAGTTACCAAGCTTCCCAAGCGAACGCCTTGCCGCTGGGTTTTATCGATTGATTCTCGACGTCTGACGTCGTGTACATATGTTTGTTCAGACGACAGCTTTAGTGCTCCCTGTCGCGTAACCTCGAGCAGCACTGTCAATCTAGCTCGCTGCCTCAACAGAAATCATTCCAAAGCTAGCCGCGATCGTGCTCTTGAGCCAATGCATCAAATCACGCCCACATTGAATTGCCAGTGTGTTGCAGGACTGCTCCTGCTCAGCCGGTTGCCGCGGTTGGAAAGTTGAAGATGCGCGGCGGGCTTGCGGAGAGTTGGGCCCTGCATGGAGCCTCGATCTTCTAGCGCGGATTTTCTTTCGACCACGCTCGACACGTTTTTGATCCTGCGCTTCTGATTGGCTCTGAAAAAGCAGTCTCAGACGACACTTCTTGGCTTTTTGCCATCGACCAAGGCGCACAGCCCCAGCAAAGCAAAGCATCTCACCGCGAATGCTTGATGGGTGCGAAGCCGGCAAACGGCTGCTGGGCAAAGGCGTGTCTGCTTTTTTGCCTGGGCGTGGGTGCTCCAGGCAATCGTTTATGGTGGTGAAGACGGGCATACATCTGTAGAGAAAATAGGCACGGACAGCCCATGCACAGACTGCTCCAGTCAGCGCGTCGAGATCGCTCTCGTCACAAGCGGCTCGACCGCGGCGCGCGACGGTACAGCAGTCGCTCGCTCGCTCACAAAATTTTAGGCCGACGTACGAGTCGAGTGGCCGCGCGCATCGCAGTTGCCACGATGCTTGCCCAAGGTAGGCCTGCATCCGCGCCTTTCTAGCACAGTAGTAGTTGAGCCCTTGGCAATACGCCGTTCGCCTGCACTCGCCTCCACTGACAAGGTGAGGGCTCGTCGAAACTCAATCCTCTTACTCCACACACGTTGGCCATAGCAGAAAACGGCCCGCCTCCCACCTTTCATCATTGCTGCTGCTGAGCTTCTCATTTTTCTAAAAGCAAGCCACTCCCACGAGCTCTCTCAGAGTGAGAGTGTTCCTCCTTAATCACACACCACGTCAGCATCTGTTGAACAAAAGCATCAACTACCGGATACCAAGCTTCAGAGCCACGGGATCCGAGAGCGCCGCACCATTCGTGTAGCGACTTCGAATCCTTGCTCCTCCAAGCCAGCGTCCGCGAGCCACTCACGAGCGTCTGCTGCGCAACGTGCAACTGTCGCACGCGGCAAACACGCGATCTTGGACCACCCTCTACATCCGACTGCATCCCCTAGCTCTATCCTTACGGATACAGATTCCTAGGGCTACATCATCGTGCGCCGAGTAAGCTGCCGCCGAGACCGATCACAAAGCTTGTCGTGAGCTTCTTCTTAAAGGTCTCTGATCCTCTATCATTTCTCGGTAGAGTGCATCCTCAACAACGCCTCACTTTTTCTCGCCTCTTCGACGAGTAACTCAGCCATCATGGGCGACCACTCCATGCGTGACTACGGCATTGCCGCTCCTCACGGCCCCAACAGGACTGGCGAACATGTTGCCACCGCAGACATTCTTTCCAAGATGAACAAGGGAGAGACCGATGTCTTCCGTTCATTACTACTTCCAGACGACAGCTACGATGAGACCGGCACCTACTGGGCTGACATGCCCATCTGGCGCCGCATCAAGTTCGTCAACAAGGTCGACTCGGAAGAGGCCAAGAAGGAACTCAAAGCCATTGGCAGCATGATCAAGAAGGACCCTCTAAGTCCTATTGGCTACTACATGCGCAACATGGTCATTCCTGGTGCTGGTCTTCTTCTTGAGGGGTGAGCTTCATGGCTATTTGCCAAACTGCAGCTGATGCTGACGTTTCTTCAGTTACGTTCTGTTCTCCATTGGCAACGTTAAGCCTCTTCTCGCCGCTGCATTCCCTAGCTGCTGGAAATCACACACCGTCTGCAACGAAACTTGGATTGACTCTATCGAATACCTCGAAATCGTTGGTATCATTGTCGGCCAGATCCTCGTCGGTGTCATTGGTGACTGGATGGGTCGTCGTTTCGGTTTGATCCAAGATGCCACCATCATGTTCATCGGTCTTCTCATGCTTACGGCCGCCTGGGGTGTTACTCTCAGTAAGTCCATCATCCATAGCAGAACTTGTTTCAACTTTCTAACATATCAACAGACGGCTGGGTCATCTGCTACGTTTGGTCACTTTTCTTCTACGGCATCGGTGTCGGTGGCGAGTACCCCATGACTGCCACTTCCGGTATGGAAAACGCCGTTGGCTCTGGCAAGGTCTCTACCCGCGACGACCGTCTTCACCGTGGTCGCAAGGTCACCTCTGCTTTCCTAATGCAAGGTTGGGGCCAGTTCCTCAACCAGGTCTTGCTTATCCTTTTGCTTCTGATCTTCCACTCTGGCAGCGGCACCCCGCCATACTCGAAACTCGCTGTGCAATGGACGTACCGCGTCTCATTCGCGATCCCCGCTGTCGGAACTCTCTGGCTGGTCTACTTCCGTGTCTACAAGATGAAATCCGCCTCGAAGCAACTGGCGATTGCGAAGAAAAAGGCACACGTCACAGGCTACGATGTCAAGTCGTTGAAACTGACTCTTTCCTACTTCGGCCCCCGTCTCATCGCAACTGCAGGCGCTTGGTTCGCGAACGATGTCTTTTTCTACGGTAACAAGCTTTTCCAGGCCCAGTTCATTGCTGCCCTCAACCCTGGTAACAAATCCGTCATGACCAACTGGCTCTGGAACTTGGTCAACGTTGGTGTAGCTCTTTGCGGTTACTACCTAGCCTCTTTCCTCATTGACAACAAGCTCTACGGCCGCAAATGGATGCAGATCATCGGTTTCCTCTGCGATTTCATCCTCTTCGTCATTCCGGCCTTCGACTACGACTACTACGCCAAGGGACCCGGCATCAAGTCTTTCATGGCCATGTACTTCCTGTCCTCATTCTTCAACCAGTTCGGTCCCAACAGCGTCACTTTCATCGCCGCCGCCGAAGTGTTCCCCACGCCTATTCGTGCAACCGCACACGGTTTCTCCGCTGCCGCTGGTAAGCTTGGTGCCCTCCTCGCCGCCGTCCTCTACAGCTACATCGACGTCCCCACCAGGTTCATCGTTGTGCCTTGGTTCGGACTCGCTGGCGCCTTGCTCACCTGGGTCTTCCTCCCCGACACCACCGGTCTCGATCTCAAGGAGCAGGAGCGCCGCTGGGCCTACATCTGTGCTGGTCGCGAGGCCGAGTACCACGGAGTCGCCATCCACCACAAGCACTTGTCCCTATGGGAGCGCATCCGCGGTGTCGGCAAGCACTACGACGCCGCCAAGGACTACGAGCAGCGCGTCGAGGAGATGCGCGCCGACTGGGAAGCCGCCACGGCCCGCCGCGCACAAGAGAAGGAGAGCAAGGAGGACGAGGTGGAAGAGGACAACTGGAGCGCCGAAGTCAGCACTTTCTTCGAGCGCACAAAGAGCAATAACAAAACTGGCAGCGGCATCTTGAGCCCTACCAAGGCCGCTCAGGCCAACGGTACTGGCCGTGAGACTCTCTTCGAGGAGGACGAGAAGGTCGCCGTTCGCGGCGAGTCCAGCTCTGATTCCGCTTAGGAGGCGCTCCCGTCATGAACATCTGCATTGTAATCACTATATTTTGGGAATGAGGGTACCACGAAAAAATTCGGTGTCGCGCGTTATTGGCGAATACATTTTTTGTCGTTCTTTTAGCGAGGGGAGTAAGTGAAAAGCTACGAGCCTGTCATGATACGGCCTTTGTCACGGAGAAAAAATCTCAAATTCATGTCCAATACATTCATATCATCTTTTCAGAACACTTCATGCAGATGGCTGTGATGTGCCTTTGCGCGATATCCTGAAGAAATGCTCTTTGTAGCAGGTTCACTTTAGTAATGTGACCCAGGTATGTTTTACAGAGTTAGCCGTGCCTTGACAGCTTACATTACGTATCGTGAAGACAACAGACCATTACACGTCCACGCAGGATCGCCGAAAGCATCTCCTCACACGAGGCACCGGCGTACGTTTGTTGGCGTGCGTTTCTCCGCAACGACAGTCATGGCTACCTAGGTACCTGAGTTCCTCCCTACCAAAAGGACGTTGTCTTGAGGAGGGTGGCGGGTACAAAGAGCCGCTGCGACGCTGTCGAAACAAGTCCCTTCCTCCATCTCGGCTGGACGATGAGAATCCGCATCCTCCTCACTCCCTGGCCAGGCAAAAGAGGGCAGAGACAAAAAGATATAGAACCTCCATGAGTCGTTAGACTGATGAACGCGACCCGATTTGAACGGATGACCTTGTGGATATCCCTATTACTGGAATCACACGCGCTACCACTGCGCCACGCATCCTGGTTTGGATTTACCAGATATCTCGAGATACCTGTGGCTTGGCGGGAACGGCAAGCATCGTAAACATATACCTGGAATTCTAAGTGAAAGCTGCGGTCCACGTCTGGATGTTGGTCATCGAAGGCTGTCGGTTATGCGCGCGTTGATGAGTTGTTCAGTCAATAAATGTACCTCTCACTTACCGGCTTGGTTAGATAAGGATGATGCGCTGAATTGTACCTTCCTTGATTGTATACGTCGTCATATTTGCCACCTCTGCTTGTCAACTCAGTATGACAAGCACTTAGTAGCATTGATTGCGATATTGGCACATCTGATTGGAATAGCAAACGCTTCTACCAAATGTGGCAGGTAGACTACGGCTCCTGACATATCAATATGATTGCCCCTATCTCGTGTTCAGATCTCAGTACCTTACTGAGGTGAAATATTGGGCATTGCAGACCCGAATGTGTGCATGTATATGTACATATGTGCTGAAGTATCGAGTTGTCGTTGTTGTTGGGGTAAGTAGGGTTAGTCAGGGCTGAGTTCAAGTGCCGGATGCGCTTCACGTTTGGTCCGGTTGCACGCCATAGCATTGATTTCTTAAAGATGGAAGAATCTCGCAAAGGATGTATCATTCCGAGCGTACTGTATGTCTGTTGATGTGAGATTACATGTAACTTCACGCCAAGCGACGTGATGAGCTCCAGCGGAGGAGCGTAGGAGGGAGGGAGGAGGCGCGCTGTCCTGACACGCTCGCTTGCTTGCGGGCGCAGGATTGTAATGCGACAACATAGCCACCACCCAAGGGACCACTCATGGCAACCTAGTAATCATTCAAATGAGCTTTCAGAGCTTGCTAATTGTGAATCATCCGAATAACATTGCCATATCGTCGAAAATGGCGCCGTCGACCTCAGACTACGAGCAGGTGCCCCGTGCGGACAACTACACAGGTGGAAGGATGGGACCATCCGTGTCCGAGGACAGTGATAGCGATGATGCGCAGGACTACACTGGCAGAACGAAGAGACGATCATTGGCAGAGGCAGAAAGAAGCAGATATGATGCAGAGACTCTGGGCGGACAAGAGGAGGTCGAGAGGCTGCTCGCCTCTGGCAACGATAAGAAGAGGAGCAGAAGGGCCAGAGGTGAGCTGCGCAGGATGGAGCAGGGTGGGAAGAGTGAGACCTCAAGTATCAGTGGGGGCGATGAGAGCCCTGTCAGAAATGGTCAATATACCAAGAAGGTGAGCTAGAACCACACCTCTGGCAGTGATGCATCCAGACAGTCTTGCTGATCGTTCATGAACAGACACGAGCAAGGAAGTATGGCAAATTTGCAGCGATGCTGGCGGTGATCACAGGATTATTCGTCGCTCTCCTATACGGAGCATACCATGCCACTGCTGTCCGTCGCCCTACCACGTCGACATACCTGCCTCAGACTCTTAGCAATGGTACTTCCCTCTTTGCGCCGACTACTTTGCTCATCTCGCTCGATGGTTTCCGGGCGGACTTCCTCCACCGTGATCTTACCCCGACGCTTTCTGCATTCATTCGAGCGGGCGTTTCACCAAAGTATATGTTGCCCTCATTTCCTTCAGTGACTTTCCCGAACCACTTCACCCTGGTCACCGGTCTGTATCCAGAGAGCCATGGCGTCGTCGGGAACACTTTCTGGGACCCTGACACTCAGAAGGAGTTTTATTACACTGACCCCGCTCGGTCCATGAAGCCGGAGTGGTGGCGCGCAGAGCCCGTCTGGGAGTTGGCGGAGAGAGAAGGTGTCAGAAGTGGAGTGCACATGTGGCCTGGTAGCGAAGCTCATATCGGCGACATCGAACCGACCTATGTGGACCACTACAACGCCGAGGAAGACCTGGGGAACAAAGTTGACCGCATCTTTGCGTGGCTGGATCTCCCTGGTCCAGAGGATGACGGAGCCATGGAGAACTCACCTAGACCGCAGCTAATGGCAGCTTACGTTCCCAACATTGATGCCGACGGTCACAAATATGGCCCGAACAGCACACAAGTGCGCAACACAATCGCAGAAGTCGATGCTATGCTGGGGGAGCTCTTTGAAGGCATTGAGGCCCGAAACTTATCCGACATCGTCAATATCATCGTCGTTTCAGACCACGGGATGGCTACTACGGATACGTCCCGTCTTATTCAACTGGAAGATCTGGTCGACACGTCTCTTATCGAGCACATCGACGGATGGCCTCTGTACGGTCTCAGGCCTTTCGATGCCAGCGAGGAATCTCTACAGCAGCTCTACGACGATTTGCATGCAAAGTCCGTAAGTGCTGAATACAAGGGCAAGTTCGAAGTTTACCTTCGCGATAAGAACATGCCTGCCCGCTACCACTTCAGCAACAATGCACGAATTGCACCCTTATGGATTGTTCCCACAACTGGCTGGGCTATCGTCACCAAGGAAGACTTCGACGTCAAGGCAGCACTGAAGTCGAAGAAAGCCTACCACCCCGCAGGTCTTCACGGTTACGACCACGAGAACCCGCTTATGCGCGCAATATTCGTGGCCCGTGGACCAGCATTCCCGCACACCCCGGGTAGTGAGCTTGAGGTATTCCAGAATACAGCTGTCTACGGCATCGTGTGCGACTCGCTCGGGCTGCCGCCTTCTTTCAACAACGGCACCCTCAGGCTGCCTTTGAAGCCCGTCGGACTGCATTCTATCGCAGGTCCCGGTGAAATACCAGAGGATCCACTGCCAAGTGGGGCTATAGTACCGGTGAATGCGCCTGTGCCACAATTCTCAAACCTGCCCGCCGTGGAGTCAGCTGGACAGTCTGAAGACGTCACGCCTGCCAGCTCAACGCAAACGGTCACTTGGACCACAGACTCCACTGGCTCTCTCGTCACCTACGTCCCTGAGGATGAGCAGAACAAGAACGAGCAGAACAAATTCGACCAAGCTGCACCTGAGCGGCCAGAAGTGCACGACGGAGAAGATGAGCATGTCAAGCACAGGAGCGGCTGGTGGGCATGGTTCGAAGCCAAGTTTGGAGATGCAAAGGACTGGGCTGCGGCAGTGTTCCACAAGGGTGACGGTGACGACAAAGGAGACAAGCAGGATTAACGGCGTTTTCTAACAGATCAGGCAATTATCAGTTGATTTTTGGAGTTGTGAGTTTGGCGTTTGATACCCTAAGACATGTTGTTAGATCTCGCAGATAGCAAAGGCGGAGTTTCCTATAATCGTCTTGACAAAGTGCTTCGGTAACGGCGATCATGCTCACACGCCGGACAGACACCAGGTCCGTGGCCAGCATCGATACATCAAATCTACTTCGTGGCACCCTCATGGTCTCCCTCCAGCTCGACGCGCGCAGTGTTTTCAGCAGAGAGCTCTGGTTTGGGTTGAGATGTAACCTCGTGAGGCTGAGGAGATCCCAGTCCGCCTGATGGCACGTACTTATTCGCCACAGGAGGTGCTGTACCCCCAGTATCTGGCAGTCGGTGTTCATGCTCTTGTACCTGACCCCTCATGCCACGGCGCTTTTTGTGCTTCTTGATCATCAACAGTCCTATTGCAAGGACCGCTGCCAGGCCGAACAGACCGCATGCAACGCCAATGCCGGCTTGCGCTCCTGTGCTGAGACTGGTGCCTGCGCTCATGATTGACCCTTCGTCAGGGTGGGTTCTGTTGGTACTGGGAGAGGTCTTTGAAGTGGTCGACGAGGTGATGGACGTTTCACTCTTTGAGGTCGTCGATGATTGCGGAGCAGTTTTGACCGGAGACCACGATGCGCGTGCGATGGCTGAGAAGGTCTCTGATGGAGAGGAGCCATTACATCCTGCATCGCCGCAACACTCCCAGACCTCCGTGTTGGAGTTCCATTGGATCCATGTTGCGCCATCGCTGGCTGGACGCCATGCTCTCGTTAACACTACCCTATCAATGCGAGAGGGAAGCCTACTCACTGCAGGAGGTACGACAGACAGGATCTCCATATGTGCCGTCTGTGCAGCCACCGACATAGTATTTGACGTTGTGCAGACAAATCGAATCTTGGCCGCATTGTGAGCCTTGGATACAGCACAGTTGTGCTCTGCCGTTGGCCACTTGAGTATTGTTGCATGCGAACCAGCCATCGCCCATGGGGTGGATCTGATTCTTGGAGCGCCAGAAGCAGTTGTCACTGGCCATAGCTTTGTTGGATGCTAAGACAGCGATGATGGCTAGTCTCAGAAGCATGCTTGTGGCCAGGGTTTGTACTTGGTGGGTAAGGTGACGGTGCATATCCGTGTTGATAATACGATTCAATGAGAGATGAACATTACCTGTCTTACATCGTCTCAACAGCTTTTCACAAGGCTAGGCTACACGTGTGGGTGCGAGGCTGGGGCTGAGGTACCCATGCAAGTGCCATTCTGTTGTGTAACTGGGTGAAAAGATGTCCTTCAAATGCCGTAGCGCCATACTGCTCAGACCAGCCCCGATGAAGAATATATCGATCACTCCCGTTGATGTGCCTATATTCTTTGGTGGCTCGTCCGCTAGAGTGCTGAAGTAAAGTGCCTGGAATCGGCGGATATGGTCCGTAGCACAAAGCACGTAGATCAGCCATACTGAGGTGCCCTAGAATTTCATTGGTAATGCAGCACGATGAATTTTCAGAACTGCAAGCTTGAGTCGCGTCAAAGTACAGCCCGTATGTGCTATAAATTGCATAGGGAAGAAATGTCAGTCTTCCAAAGGATTGGTATCGGACTGACGGATTCTTGTAGATCCCACAGGATCCCAAGGAGGAAGGGTTTACGGTTCAAGGGGTCAGCAGCCCTAACTGATCGACGGATCGCTCAAGGTTCGGAAATGACGTTGTGGAGAGAGGCCGCAACATGAATCCTTCAATGTGCATATGGATGCGAGTGCTTGTATGTCCATACTCCTGAGACAGACACCTTCATATACCCTTGCCTATGCCAATCCAGACATGAATTGCACGAAACCCAGATGGCCGACTCAACTCCTAGTTCTGGCACATCAACAGGGCCCCGCACACCAAAACGCATAGTGGCAAGCCGGGCTTGCGACTCGTGCCGCACACGAAGGATCAGATGTTTGCAACCGGACAACACAAACGACAAATCGAGACCGTGTAAAGCATGCCGGGAAGCATCTCTGCGGTGTACTTTTGACTTGCTGAATAAGAGGCGTGGCCCTCCTGCGAAATGGCAAGTAGCCCAGCCTTTTGGACGGCTTGTACAGGACCACGGTCAAGTACTAATAAACCCAAAGGCGCAGCTCTACGGTGCAGGATCTTGCCCAGAAAAGGGCCTGCAATTTGTCTCAAGAGCTTGAGCTGTTCTGTGCAACGCCGGTGGTCGAACTCCTGATCCAAAACTTCTTGGACCATCTGTACCCATTGGCTCCAGCAGTCCATACGCCTTCTTTTCTTGCCGACTATCGGGAAAATCGACAGTCTCACGACATCAAGTTCTTTGCTTTGTTGGTCTCAGTCCTACTGTCCACAGTCTGTACCTTGTCGGGAGCACTCGACCGATGCAAAGAACTGGATCCCGCCTTCCGCTTTGCAAGCTGCAAAGAAATGCTAGAGGCTGGCGATTGGCTCATCCGTCAATTGACACCATCAGATTACTACGATGATCTTTCGATTGACCAATGGGCTTGCCATTTCCTGCTGATGCTCGCGACGGGCCAACTGGGTCTGATGCGCCGAGCCAACATGCATCATGCGCAAGCTACGAGTATCTTGAGACAAATGAACCTCCACCGCGTCAGTACTTATCGTGGCTTGGATCAGATTAAACAGCAGCTGGGTAAAAAAGCTCTTTGGATGAATTTTACGACAGTGAGGTAAGTTCTGTGTCTGTGGTAGACACTCCAATCTGTGTTAACGAGTTTCCTAGCCACCTCAAATTGCATTACATACAATCCGAGTACGGACTTACCGAACTTGCTCATCTCGGAAGTGATGCGGGCTTGCTATTGCCCTTGGAAGTCGACGATCACTTGATAACAGCGGACGAGGTGCTTCCTCAGCCTGCAGAATGTCTGTCGCTTGTTGCAGGACTTAATGCTTTAACGGCTATCAACAAAACGTGGATGGACTCTGCCATAACTACTCCACATCCACCGCTAGACTGTCACTACAGCGAAGCTGTAGCTGATTCAGGTGATCGACTAGGCACGTGTGAGTGTGGACGTGATGTGCACCTAGCAGGTCCACTGGTTGTTGTGCGCGAGCGTCTGCGCAGACTCGAGCGCTGCTTGGATGACCTACCTTCTGAGCTAGCTGCCGAGCCCGCAAGCAATATCTGGAGAAAGCAACCACCAGTCTCTCCACTTCGGCAATCGCAATACGATACGATGCGGGCAAACGTACATGTCACACAGTTGTGGGCACAGAACCATTTGCTAGAGCTGATCATTGCGCTGTCTGCAGAGAGAATGCATGGTAGCGAATTGACGCAGGTCAGAGAGCAGTGTTTCGAATCACAAAAGATTGTAGCCCGCAAACTGCTGAGATTCCTCAACACTTTGCCCAAATTCGACCTCTTACCCAATGGTCAGGTGCTTGTAAGTCCTGAGGCGGACACCCTGAGATCGGACTACACGCTCATTATACCACAGATCATCAAGATTCGTTCAGTTGGTGCGAGCCTTCTGCAGGAAAGACCGCCATCGGTAGCAGCAACAAACAACGAAATGGACGACCTTGCTCAGTCATTCGCGAAACTGCTTGCTGAACTGGATGCCCAACATGGACCTACAAAATCCTGGGCGGTCTCACCCGTTGAGAATTTTGCTTACTGATTTGGGCTCCGACAAGGGAGTCTTGACACTCTACCCGGCATTCTAAGGACGCCGATATAACATCGGCGGCGAACTCAGTTACTAGTATACTGTTACTAGTATGCTGGTAAGTATTTCTTTACTGCGGTCAAATGCTGCGGATGCGGATAAGATTTTCTCCAAGAGCCCGGAATCCGCGGATACGAATTCGCGCTAACTCTGTACGATGAAGCCCTCGGCGCGAAAACGAAAACGTCGATTCGCGACCGGTATTATTGGTTTCCGAGTCCAAACGGGGACGATTATGCAAGCATCGGCCAGTCGATGCATGTCTAATGGCTAAATCTACAGTCGATTATGCAATGCACCGCCGAGTCCTCTCCTTGATATCCGCGGTTACTTGGTGAATGCGAGCTGCGCCACCTTAGGGTATTTTATTACCTTGTGATAGATGCTGTTGTCCTGCCTAACGATTGGAGTGTCTGGAGTGGACCACGGCACATGCCACGCGGCTCTTTCTTGGAGCCGCAGTCTTGGTTGGTATAGATGCCACGAGACTTTTTGCGTGTAGTCTACTTCCAGAGACACATACGAACCTTACGCTCGATGTGAAAAAATTCTTTTGGAATCACCTACCCACCATCGAAAATATCTCTGCACAGAAACTTGCGCAGTCATTTGTCCCGTCTTCAGAAGCAAATCGCGACAGTTCGGTCATCATGAACCCTATACTGGTCACATTTCTCGTCGTCCTTGGCAGTGGTGCCGCTGTGCTACTCGGATATGCAGTTTCGTATCTCTTCTTGACCAAGGCTGGCATGAGTGAGCACGACAAAGTACGCCTCGAAGTTGCAGCGGGACAAGATTTCAGCCAGCCGGTGTACATGGCGCAAGTTCGCGACAGAAACCTGAGGGATATGATGCCTCCAACACGCTAGGCCCTTGCCATGAGAGGGGAATGGTCCGAATGCAGCTCAAACCATTGAGATGTTGCATACTGGGTATTTGTCCCGACGGTGGCAATATCAAGATGACGATGAAGAGCTCAACAGCATGCCAACTACCCATGGAATTGATCAACACGGCTCTCCTTAAGCACTTTGCCAGATTTGGCGCTGGACTTCCTGTACCATCACTGGTCCTCGATATAAAGTTTACGCGTGTGGCCCGACCGTGCTCTCAAAAGGTATCGTTACACCAAATCGACAACAGCGACCAGTCCGGATGAAGCGCAGAACAGCTCGAAGCGAAGACAAGATCAGGTATGCGGCTAGATGTAGACCCTCGACTTCTAGCTGGTTCGCAGACACTGTCGAAGCCTCCCCGTCATCGAAAACTACCACCAATCAGTCGATAGGCAGTGCCACGTTCCCATCACTGTCCTGCTCGAAAGGACAATACCGAGCAACTGCCTGGAAGCAGTGATGGTCACGCATTTGTGATGCAGTTCTTGGGCGCCAACGGTGGCCTGTATTCGTAGCCATGCGCGGCTTCAGGCTCAGTTGGCTCAATTTGGTGGGTGCCATGGCGTGCACATCGGAAATAATGGTTCGCAATCTTAGGTCAACGGTCATTTTCGCGAAGGGAATCTAACAGCACCAAATAGCAACGGAAAGCCAGTCGATGAGCAGATATGCATGCTATCCTTAAGACAGTCATTGATAGAATATTGAGAATACATGAAATTCTTACGCCATGGGCCTGCTCGCGGTGCCGCACGGAAAGTCTAAGATACCGCTCACATCTTTTGGTTTGACGTGCGACAATGTTTGATCGTACAAGTCCTGCACAATGGTTCATGGTCATGCGTCGATCTATTGCAGAACATGCCTTAGCTGTGCAACTTCCGGCATGAGAATTGCCGGCTCGGCGTCCAGTCTGCCTAACATCGTGCACGATGTGCGCTTCGTTGGTGTACCACAAAACCCCTTGGTTTCGATCCGCATGCTGTAGAAGTCCACAGAGCCCAGTGTATGGCCGATGCCTCTGCAGAAACGCATCCCCGGCATTATCGCAAAGGACGTGCAAAGACCCGATTTCCCCCAAGCTGTGTCACCATGGCCAGTCCAATATTGCTTGTGCAGAAATTGTCTCTCGGGAGTCCTGCATCTGAAAATATTCAAGCCTGCATGTCGGGAATAAAATTCCAGCTGACGTTCGGAGTGCATGAAGAACTACCGGCATGCGTTGGGCTTGAATGGCAGTGTGGCACGACATCACGGCCCACCCCTTCCGTGTCACACTGCCACCCAGATGCTCGAAGACGTGCTCGAGGTCGCCACCTTAGTAGAGGATGTAACCGGGAACTCGGCGCCGGGGAGCGCATTCCGCACCGACTGTCTGCATCGCGCCTTTAGGAGCCGCTGTCAATCTGGTACCGGCGTTCGCGGCGCAAGCATCCGCCCTCCGGTGCTGACGTGGCCGAAGAACGTAGCAACACAATAAATGCCAATCCGAGACTCTGGTTATTGGTATCGGGGAATAGCTCCCACGAGCATCAGACTTGCATCGGTCTGCATCTAACAACATGTCTTCGTGCATTTGCCGGGAGCCACCCCCCTGTTGCACTCGAAGTGACATAGATCTAATGACCGTAGCCGCATGGTATTTTGTAAGCCAACGACGTTCTCTCATCAGTGTCATTCAGGAAGTTGTACCACTCTGGTCGTCCGACACGGGCTGTGTGATCACGGCGTGCGCCTCAGCCGCATTCGGAGGTTCAATGGTTACATCCTGTTAAATTGTCAATCAAAGAGGATAGAATCGTTGGCTAATGCGGATGTTTGTTGAAATGGTAGCTTTAACGTTCGCGCGCTGTTTATCTGGACATAATATACGGGTTCCTGTCAACGATTATTTGATCTTTGGACCATTTGCTGCAACCTCTTGCCCAACCCGGAATCTGTATAAGCAAGGTCGAGCTCGCCTAATTCTCAAACACGCCATTCCAGCCAGTCGCCATGCCTCCGGTCAATGAGTGTGTCTACGACGATAGGCGATCACATCACACTACACCAATAAAGTGTCCGAGCGAATCTGCCTTGCAACAGCATATTAGATTATCGGAATGTGTACGCAGACGATGCCACTGATGTTGAGCATACCACGGCTCTCAAGGCTGACTCAGCTTCAGCAGGAGAACATAGCTTTGACCAGATCCAAGACTGCGCCGATTTATGATTGCTGTAAAGTCAATGAACCAAGCTCCCGATCAACGGCGCAACAGTACCCTTTGAGCAAACAACCACGTTCGCCAACCGGCATCGAGCACATGTCAGGGGAGCTGTGTCAAGACACCCAGGGCACGTTATCGCCCCTGGAACGCTTTGTCAAACTCAGCTTGGCGAATGATCCATCCCCTTGGGAGACTAAGAAGGCACTGAAAAAGTCAGGGTTCCGGGATGATCATACCCAAGACCTCGAGCTCAAACTGAACGCAGCAGCTATTGCGGCTGTTGGTGTGTTCACGCAAGGAGTGGGAGAACCCTCTGTTGTTGCTGTTGCAGGGTCCATCTGAGGTGGCGTCGTGACATATTCCCGGACAGAAGGCAAAAGATGCATATACCTAAATGTTCCAAGGTTGCGACTCCGTGAAATTTCCATCCGACTTTTTGGAGCTTCAGCGTGTACGGAAGGTGGCTGCGTAGAACCCACGGAAGGCATTGCTAAGCCATATGGTTTCGCCATCACGCAAGGAGTCCGATGTCACGGCAGGATCCGCTAATGAACAGAGCCCATTCTCCAGGGCAAATCTGCGAGTGGTACCTTCCAGTCCCCTGCATTGCGGTGTCACCCATTTGTTGTCCCGATAAAAGTAAACGGTGGTTATGGAGCCGTCAATTATCTTGCCATCAGGATTGTAGAGCAGAACCTCTGTAGTGGAACGCAGATCGAGTCCGGCGCTTTTTCGCGCTCGATCGTATGCTATGCGACGTGAAGTCTTGATCTCGGTGTACAGGTCCGGCTCGGTCGGTCGGTCATCCAGAACGGCGGACCACGTGGGAACGGAGAATGAGTCAAAGGAAGTGGGAAGTAAGGTGGAAATTGTTGGAGGAACCGGAACCAGCGTTATGTCTAGGCGCCCGCTTGGCCACCATGAGACTTTGCCACGTCTTATGACTGTTTTTTCCGTATCGAAATGTGCGTCTGACTGCTTCATGGACTCTTCAACGCCAGAGCTCCCGATCGCGTCCTGGATTCGCTGTTCGAATGACCCAAGGTTCATCACAGCTTCCGGGTACTGGAAGCCGGATATCGTCACAGCTGCAGTGTTGAGTCGATCGAAGTGAAATGGCAGCAGATATATATTGGACTTGTGACCGCCACACAACGCCGTGTGAGTAGCATCTGAGTGGAGAGCGTCATCCACACGGAATGTTGTGAAGATGTGAAAGTCGTCACCGTGATTGTGACCTGCCATTCTGACGGTTGAAGGTGTCGAGATTGCTCAAGATGTTTCAGAAAATTTGACAAAAGATCACTCTCAGGTATGCATGGATGAGATGGTTGGGACAGTCTTCCCATTTCCAAGTCTGCACTATTCGACGAACTTCTGGTCTGCCCAGGGTTAGGGTAGTATCGTATGACAAACATCTTTCGATGTCAACTTCACGCCTTGGCATGCATCATCGGGAGCATGCAAGGTATTATCGCCGCAGATTCCGTTTGACGAGCTGTGTCCGAGGGAGAAGAAAGGTCTCGACCGAACGAGGCACGATGCGTGCACTTGCGGCCGACACGAACGCCCATGGGGGTGGCGGTGTGCCCACGAAGAAGCTGTTGATCTTCACCTGGGCATTCTCAACTTTATGGTGGAGCATATTCACGCCACCGGACAAGACATTCGCGGCTAGAATACTGTTGTTACAACCATCATGGATGCTTCGGATACTGATCGGCGACGGCACCTGGCTGCAGGACCTTTCTTTGATGCTATTCTTACATGCGTCATATACACTCTGGGCTGGACTCTGGTCGCTGCCAAGAGTCTACAACTGGATCTCAACAAATTACTCTGACGATGCTATGCAAGTTTACATCCTGGTATTCTCCATGCTAGGCCTCTGCGGATTATCTGCTGGCGGGATTGCGCAACGAGGCAACCAAATTGAGGAACGCGAGGCTCGGGGGCGCAGACGTGAAGCACCCATCGAGGAGGCCTTGCTTCCTCCTCTATTGGTGCCGAGCAAAACTACGCACTCTAGGATGTTTCCTCAAAAGCACAGCTTCGAGTACTCGTACCTTTTCGTTGGTGTCCCGGTCGGTATGGCTGGACGAAGCAGCAAAGCGCTTTCGGTTGACGGCTCGCCACCATCGTGGTTCAACATAAGAGCATCCGACTACCTCTTCCGAGGAAGCGAAGAATTGAGCCTTGCAGAGAAACTCCAAGTCTACCTGGAGAGGCAAGGCATCTCCGAGCGGCATTACTCGTTTGCCTATCTAGTCACAGCGCCGCGCTTCCTTGGTTACAGCTTCAATCCTGTATCGTTCTGGTATATATATGACGGCGATGCGCAGCTGAAATACATGCTTCTCGAAGTCAACAATACGTTCGACGAACGCCGACTCTATCTACTTCGGCCTGGAAGTATAGATGAGGATCTCGAACCCACCGGCGATGGACGATCAGACAACGCGCTATACTTCAAAGAGACATGGCCGAAAGACTTCCACGTCTCGCCATTCAACAGTCGCAAAGGCACTTATTCGCTGCGTGCAATCGACCCATTGGCCGCTTTTGAACAATTCGGCCATGTAAAAGTCGACAACACAATTGTCCTTCGCTCAGACAAGAACCACCCAAAACTGGTCGCTCGTGTCTTTTCCACTGACCCTCCGACCTCGGCCGTCACCGTCGAGAACTTCCAGCTCTTCAAATTCGTAGCATCGTGGTGGTGGGTCGGCTTTGTCACATATCCACGCATCGTAACTCAAGCATTCAAGCTCTTCTTCCAGAGGAAGCTCCACGTCTGGTTCCGCCCCGAGGTCAAAACAACAAGCATAGGGCGGGTCTACACAGAAGAGGAAGCCGAGCTAGAAGCTCACTTTTGCAACTTCTTGACCAGCGTCGTCGAAGGCACCGACAGATCTCTTCGCATGATCTACCAAGCAGCCCACCAACACTCCGAGCTCGTGCTGTACAGCTCCGGCTATCTTCGCGAGAAAGAGCACGAACGTACACTAACCATCAAAGTCCTCTCACCGGCTTTCTACGGCCGCTTCGTACACTATTCGCACGCCCAAGAAGCTTTCGACCGTGAAGCGTTGGCGACAGACGAGAAAAACCGCACGGTGATAGTCGAGCCGCCACACCTGCTGCCCATCCTGCTCGACGCAATCAAACAAGCAACATCAACTTCCCAGTCCTCTTCCACGACCGCCACCAGCAGTACCAGCCCCATAGCCTCCCTCCGCTGGGCCCTCCTCCGCCACCTCCGCTGCCCTCCCGCCGCCCCAGCGTACCCATCAACAACCCCCAACCCCTCCATGACAACAACCGACATCCGCACCTTCCCACGATCCGAACTCGACGCCTTCGCCCGCAACTCCCCTTCCAGCGCCAGCGCAGTCTATAGACGCACATGCACCAAACTCTTCCTCGCGCAGCGTTTCACTCTCGGCTTCCCCGTACTGGTCACGTTGCTCGACGTGGTATTGCGTGCGCTGCTGCTGCTCGCCGCGGTCGTGTACAGCAGCCGCAGCGAGGTATTTGATGTTCTGAGGCCGAGGGAGCATGGCGTTAATGATATTGGGGAAGTTGCTGTATTGCTTTTGCTGGCGAATGGGGTGCATCTGTGGAGTTTGGCTAAAGGGTAGGGTAGGCAAGGGGTGTTATCGGATGATCAACGGGAATCATGTGAGACGGTTTCATGGTCCGCGATACATTGGCGGTTCGTGGTGTCTGAAGCGGAGCTGTAGACGAAACGATAGATGAATAGAGAGGCATGTATTGTGTTCCTCGTGTTTCTCCGGCTAGCAACAAGATTACAAACACGAAGTGGCGTATATAAGTTTGCCGATTCCCGCCGTACCGTCGACAAGGCATGCTCAGCGGGGTGAGGGACGATGGAAGAGAACAATGTCGCAACGGGAAACGAAAAAAACAACTATTGTACAATTCGTGCGCTTTTCTCTGTCTCTCCCATTTCCCGATATGCCGTTCATTGAACCATGAACAACGTCATGCCTCTCATGTGCCAACAAGACGACACCGAGCCACAATCGGGCAAAAGGAATATCTCAACCTGCTGGTGTTTCAAGAACCATGCCTTGACCTATGCCAGACAAAAGATGCCGCGTCCTTCTAATCTTCACAAATTACACTTCCACAATTTTATTGCTGACGGCGCCGTTTACCTCATTTGAGGGGCGCCCATGCCCTGCAGTCTGCTGGCGAGCTGAGGGTACTTCTCCTGGACCTCGAGCTGTGTGCGGGTGGCCTCGGCGTAGGAAAGAGCGTTGACGATCTCACCCTCGGTGCGGGAGAGCTCAGCGGCGCGCTCGAAGTACTTGAGGGCATCGGTCACCTTGCCTTGCTGAAGGAGGAGCTGGGCCATGGTGGCGACGGCGATGTCGCACTCTGGGTCGACTGCAGTTGTCATATTAGCGTGTGATGCTTTTGAGATTCTCGATGGAGTGGCTTACTGATAAGAGCCTTCTGGCACAGGTCTTCGGCGGCAGAAAAGTCCTGCTTCCACTGGAAGAGGGCAAGAGCCTTGTTGATAAGAGGCAGGACGTTCATTCCGCCGCCCTTCTCGCCAACGATCTTCTTCTCCATCTCAACGGCAGTCTCGAACTTCTCGACAGCCTCCTGGTACTTCTGCTGGTCGAGCAGAAGCTCACCGTAGTAGTTGTAGACATCGCTCTTGTCGCCGAAGTTCTTGATGCAGCGGCGGAAGGTGGCCATGGAGGAGGCAATAGAGCCCATCTTGTACTGTGTGACGCCAAGCTGGATGTGAGAGAAGATGAATTGGGAGTCGAGGTCGATAGACTTCTGGTAGTCGGTGGCGGCCATGGAGAATTCAGAGAGGATGAAGTGAAGCTGGGCGCGGTGGTAGAAGATGTCAGGGTCGTTGGGGTTGTGCTCAATAGCAAGCTCGAAGTCACGAGCGGCCTCGTCGCGCTTGGCTGTGAAGACGTTAGCATGTCGTGAAAAATTGAAAGCAGACGGTAGGCTTACTCTGCTCAAGGTGCATGCTGGCACGCTTGACGTAGGACTGCACAAGTGAAGGATCAAGCTCGAGAGACTTGTTGAGGTCATCCAGAGCGGAGTCGCTGTCGCCTCTGAGGTAGCGGAAAGTACCACGCATGTTGTACGCCAAAGCCTCGTTCTTCTCAAGACCGCCTGCCTCGATAGCCTTCTCGAAGGACTCGGCAGCCTCGGTGTAACCCTCACCAGTGCGCAGCTTGATGGCCTTGAGACCCTTGCGGAGAAGAGCCTTCCCGCTGCCCTCGGGCAAATCGGCAGTCTCCTCAAGACCTTCGGGAAGGCCACTGTCGCGGAAGGATTGCAGGTAGTTCGAGACGAATGTAGGTGACGGAAGCTTCTTGTCCTTGCCCTCCATGATAGCCTTGGCCTTGGACTCGGCGACCTTCTTCAACAGACGCTCAACGGCCTGCGCAGAGGCGTCGTTGCGGAACTGGTCGATGATGCAGCTGGCAGTGTAGTCGAGGAGAGCTTCGCTGTAACGGGCTTCCTGTTCGTATGCGTTGGCTCTGCGGTTCAGGGCCTTGATGTATTCGGGGTCGATGGTGATAGCAGCAGTGGTGTCCTCGATAACCTTGGACCAGTTGCTCATAGCGTTCCAGCAGGCAGCACGGTTAGAGTAGAAGACAGCATCAGCCTTGCAGAGGATGGCCTGGCCGTAGAGATCGATAGCGCGGTTGTAGTCTTTGCTTCCGTAAGCCTTGTTGCCGGCAGCCTTCAGCTTGGCGGCGTAGTCCTTCCTTTGCTGCTCAGTCAATTGGCCGACGCTCTCCTCGGTGACCTCTGGTAGATCGTCGTTCTGCTCTTCGACGGCGGCGGGCTTGGGTGCTGCAGAAGTAGGTTAGCCAGTCGTATCTTCCCGCCAAGGCGCATTGGCTACGCACCAGACTTGCTCTCAGGCGCAGCCTCCTCCGCAGCCTTCTCGGCATCCTTCTTTGCGGCCTTCTTCTTGGACTTCTTCGCCGACTTCTTCTCTGATGATGATGCCGAGTCGGACGACGCCTGCGACTCGGCAGGGCGCGTCAGGTAGTAAACGGAGCCACCTGCCACTACGACAGTGACACCGGCAATTGTCCAGGCGGCGACCTTGTTGTCTGAGGCCCAGCCGGAGATGCGGTCCCATGTGGAAGTGCTTGCGCCGGCGACGCTCGCAGAGACATCCTGCACGGCGGCGGTGGTAGCACGGGCTGAAGCCATGGCGGGCTTGGTCGGAGGGCGCCGGGTATGTGATGAAGAGGTTCAGCGCCTGGCTGCAGATACGTTGACGGGGGGTATCTGCGCGGGGTGGCGGAGAGGGTGATGTTGATGTTGGGTGGGTGGTGATGGGGGAGATCGCAAGTAATGCCTGGGCTACACAGCGAAGTAGGCCGGTTGATGCTTCTCTCGAAAAGTAGACGTCCGAGCGGCGCGAGCTTCTCTCCAACTCGCCGCGCCAGCCCTTTTCCTAGCTCATGTGCAATACGTCAGCGCCGTATGTTTGCCAGCATCAGATGTCTACATACTTGGCACTACTGGACGACAACAATACACAAGTACCTCATTTACACGAATATCTTCTACTACGTTACCAACCAGCAGCACAACATGTGTTCATCATCCATAATACACCACCAGCAAGGCAAAGTTCCTTGCACGCTTTCCTCATCAGCCTGGTCCTCTCGCCTTTACCTGCACACCAGTGTCACATGAGCGTTTCACGCTGCCCTCAGTGGCACCCTTGGGATATGAGCACAATTACCAGCACTTCTACAGCACATGTAGGAGCTAAGACTAAGCACGGGAGGCAGGTCCCATACGCTATAGGAGAACGACATCGATGTTGCCACTGGAAATGCGTGGCAACGTATCGTCACATGACACCAGTTGTATAGCCCTGCATCTTCGTTCACAGGCGACCCTCAACCCAGATATCATGACCTCCAGGATTTGCTGCCAATCGTATCTCATTCTCTACACTGAGCACCGGCATATCAATGTATCCTGTCAATATGCCAACAACGCGTGACTTTAGCAATCAGTGCATCCAGCCGTCGGTCACGACGTCGCAGGTCTGAGACATATGTGCATGCTGCCGTACAGCCAGACCTTCACGCAAGTATTAGCACTCTTCGACCCTACATCTCAACATGTCTCAAAACGCAATGCAAGACACTGTCGGGCTAGAGCTACTCTTCACAGTTCACCAAATTCCATCCGTTCTTCTTTTCACAAGCTGCTCTGCAAAGCATACCCGGCCTTGGAGCCAACGCCTCATCCCGGTCCAACGACCATGGAGCCCCCACCGTCTGCTCAAATCTACTCCGCCATCGCCTTGCAAACGCTAGCTCTACCCTGCACTCTCATGCTATGCATCACCTCCATGCTCCGCGAGCGATCCATTCATCACCAGGACGAGAAAAGCCTCGTGCGCTTGTACAAACAGCATGCTTTTGCTTTCGAACTCGTCCAGTTCTTCGTCACTCTGATGGCTTCCGGCTTCGTCGCAGGGAACACCTTGGCTGCAATCGAAGCTCGTTCCCTAGTCATCGGCTTCGCGAGCGAGGACGTTACTTCGATGATTGTGAGAAGTGCAATCGAAAGGAACTTCTGGCTGGTATTTTCCGCTATGGGTGTTCTTGCTTGCATGAGCATGCTCGATAGCTGGAGTCTGCCAGAGTCCTTCCAGGATTTGACTGACCCGCTCTTCCGACTCACTCGTGAGCTTGTTCGCAGCTGTGAGTATCTATCGAGGACTATTTTAATCTTCACCGACTAACAGCGTTCCAGACATCTGGAGGCACGACCACGACGACGAAGACCATCTCTTCGGCTCACAATCTTTCTCACACTACATCGAGCAGTCACAGCAAATCTCAACGTCAGCAAAGTGGCCCACGAAAACGCCAGTCAGCGAAACACCTCACGCCACACCCACCAAAACAGACAATCTAATCCTCCCACCAAAGAACTTCCTCTCCCCCACCGCACCACCGACCGCCCCTCCCACCCCGACCGAGCTCGAAACAGAACGAACCTGCTTCCCAGACCTCATCGCACAAGCCCAAGTAGACTCACCCGCCCGAGCTCCAGCACCATCTACAAACGCCCACCCACCGGCCTCCCGTCCACGCTACCAAAACCAAACTCTGACCTCCGCCCTCCGCGCCACGTCCAAGTCGCCCAAATCTCGTTCGCGGAAACGCAGCGTGACGTTTGCGGACCAGAGCGACGGTGAGGGAGCGGGGCGGGGGGAGGGGAGTTTGGTGAGGGAGAGGGCGATGGAGATTGAAAGGAGGCTGGAGATAGAGGATCAGGGCGCCGAAGAGGCGGGGATGGGTTCGTCGGTGATGAGCAAGGGGAGCGAAGACGGGGACTTGGCTGACTCTGAGGGAGGAAGAGACAGAGGTGTCGAGGGTGATGCTGAGCGCAATGGCATCGAGCAGTGAGGTCGTTTGAGGCACGAAGGCTTGTATCGGGAATATTCCACGATCTTGCGCCTGTGGCAATGGAGCTTTTACCGATTATGTTCTCGGAATGTTACTCGCTGGCTCATTGTCGCGAGGACGAAAAGAGAATGAAGGAGAATCAGTTACAGGGACAGTCACAGAAGCAGTGAAGAAAGTATCTCGTGTTTTTAAATCAAGTTTCATTCAATAGAAAGCAATGGTAGACAAGGGAGTAAGTATCTAAGCCATCGAAGGTCTTCAAAACCAAAAGAAATACACTTATTGGAATCCTGTCTGCCTTCATGCCATTTGCTGCAAACAAACACCCACACATGTCTCTCGTTGTTGTCTCCAAAAATCTCGCAAATAAAAGTCAAAAAAAAAAAGACGCCATTGTTGTGAAATGATGAGCCGGACATGTGCCAGCACTTCGTGAGAGCCGATGCTCGTGGGGGTATCTTAGTGTCGTGAAGAGGACTGCGAAGCAGCCACGTCGTGAGTAAAGTAATGAGATTCGTGTCGATGGAGCGTTGATGCCTGTACCAAGCTTTCGTTGTGTTGCTGAATGGACTCAATACTAGAGTACGAAAAGGACAATGGCGCCGTTGAGGGGTGTTCAAGAAAGGCTGCGATCGGAGCGAGCGTGGTAGCCCTGGCGAGCGGCCTGCTCGTTGAGACCGCGCAGCAAAGCCATCGGGTCGCTCGGAGCGCTGTTGAAGCGGGCTTGACGAGGAGCTGGGGTAGGAGTCACGCTCTCACGCTCGCTCTCAGTTGCCTCTGGGTCTTCGATACTCTGTACGACATCTTGCGGCTGGCCCACCGTGGTCGAAGTGTTGGGGATCGAAGAAGAGGCAGCGTTTGCGAGGGCAATGCGGCGGGCACGGTCGACCTCCCAGTCAGCGAAGTTGGTGGTGACATCGTTGACGGTCTCACCATCCTGGATGGAGTTGATGAGGAACTCTGCGGGAACGAATACGGTGCTGTCGCCGGCATCAATGTGGGCCTCGGACCAGGCAATGGCAGCCTCGATGTCATCGTAGGTGGCGGTAGCAGCCTTGCCTGCAGTCTTGAAGCGCCTGTTGAACTCCTCGGCGAGAGCGGGAGGGAAAGTTTCCTCAGGCTTCACCTTCTTCGGGTCTTTGGGAGCAGGAAGAGCGGCAAGAGCAGCAGCCTCATCGTTGCCGTGCTGACGAAGAAGTGCGAAGTAGTTGTTGAGGCGATCGGTGGCACCCTTGTCGAGCTGGACTTGGAAGAGAGCGTTTGGGCGCCAGAGCTTGAGGCGAATGAGCTGTTCGCGGAGGTTGTCAATGACTTGCCTCGCAAGTTCGTCTGCGGTGCCGTGCTCAGCGGCGTATCTGGCGCGCTGGTAGTCTTTGCGGCAGTAGTAGTGCCAGACCTCGTTGTCGATCAGCTTGGTAGGGCCCTTGTTGCGACCGAAGAACTGGCTGATGACCTTGCGACCCATGGGACCTTTACCGGTCTTCGGGTCCTTGGTATCACGCGGGACCCAAGTCATGCCAGTGGAGCAAGAGAGGTTCGCGCAAGACCAAGGCGTGGTGAGAGAACCGAACTTCGGGCATTCGATCGAAGTGCCGTGGTTGCTGGGAGTGCCATCGAAAGCATGCTCGACAGCATACTCTGGAGTCTTCTTGACCTTTCCATTCTTGGTGATGACGGGAGCGCCCTTGGTCTTTGATGCGGACTTGTTGGCAGAGGGAGCTGGAGCAGAAGGAGCTGGAGCAGAAGGAACAGGGACAGAAGGAGCCGGAGCAGAAGGAGCTGAAACAGCAGGAGCGACCTTGGGTGGGCTGACTTTGATCTTGAGTTTCTTGATCGGGACAGAGGCAGACCCTGCAGGCTTGCTGGGCAGACGTGGTGGGAGGAGCTTCAAGCGCTTGGTCGGCGAAGGAGTGACTTCGCTGTCGCTCTCTGAGGCACGCTTCTTGGCGAGAGGCTTGGTCTCAGCGGAGGCACTGCGCTTGGTAGGGAGTGATGTGGTTTGAGTATCGTCGCCGGTTGCCACCGTCTGCTTGCGCGAGATTGACTTGGCGGGCTTGGTCTTGCCAGATGAGGTCTTCGCAGGCATCTTCATGGCGCTGTTGGAGTTCTTCTGCGGCACGGTATTGCTCGCAGGAAGGTCGGCAGCGGTGGGCTCGTTGTCTGCACGCACGTAGAGCTCCTCGAAGGAGGCGCCACGTGCTTCATGGTAGGCAGCAACCTTGGAGACAGCGGGCGTGTTGCCTTCACTGTCAGAAGACGTAGAGGTCGCGGAAGGAGAAGAAGCGGTGTCGCTTGGAACCCTCTTGCGAGAAGAAGCTCTGGTGGCGGTGAAGCTCTGCTCGGACGGTGGAGGCAGAACAGCACGCTTCGGGAGCAGGTGAGTCTGCATGGGGCCGGAATTGGGAGAGTTGGACTGCGGCATTCTGGTGAAGGCGCGCATGATAGAAGCAGGCTTAGAGGTGGCCTTGGTAGAGCCCTTGGTGGTGGAAGACTTGCTGATCTTGCCTCCGATGGTCTTGGTGTTCTCAGCAGCGCCAGCGCTGGAAGAGACGTTCATGTTGGACTTCTTTGGAGCCATTGGTGAATTGTGAATTGTGGTGATGTGATCGTAAATTGGATGATTGGTGAAGATGAGTATTGCAAAGATAAAGTAACTTGTCGTCAAGACAGTGAAGATGGTGGATAGCTGTGGTGGGAAGTGGATGGTTCTGGAGTGGAAAAGTTCTGGTCGAAGATGAGCTGGCGTGGTCTTAAGTATTAACAGGCAGGCGACCGTCTGGCAGTCAATAGAACAATGGTATGCAATAGGCACGAGTATCGAAGGCCCTCGTGTGATGCAAGCTGTGGCGCATTGAATAGACTCCAGGTTTGCTGCGCCGCCGACAATAGCCACCGTGGCTCCACATGAGCTGCCAAACAATAGGGAATTGACATCTGAAACGCAAAAAAGTATTCGGGTGGTTGGTGTGTGGCAGTCTGCTGTGGCTAATTGAGACGATGCTATTGTGCAATGCACGTGGCGCAATTTCAGACGAAAAGCTCGAACGCTGATTGGCCGGGCGCGAAGTAGGTTGGAGTGAGGTTAGAATTCGTGAAGCTCTGCTGCAAACCCGGCTACCATATGGAGGCGATGACATGCTCGACAGCCAATGCGCCTCAGATGGCCTCCCATATCATCTCCCAAAGTCGCATGCCCATCTGCTAAGGCTAGAAGCGGGCATCGCATTGTTTGTTGTTGTTCCACAGTGGCTGTGGGAATTGGTCTTGGGGCCATGCCGAGCCAGCACTGTGTAGGTCACAGGCGTGATCTGGCCTGGAGAAGAATAACCCGGCAGCTGCCACCCGACACCGCATTTGTGTGAAGACAGTGAGGGCCACCGGCCATCCTGAGTATTGTCGAGTATCTTCCCTGCCTTTGGGTCCCGATGTCCTTGCCACAGAATGTCAATGGCGTTGCAAAGTACGTGAGTTGGGTCGCCTCCATTTGCTTAATATCGCAACAACAGAGAATCTGCTGTTGTGTGTTTCTCTGATCTATGAGCTCTCATTTTGATACTCCCCGAAGATGTCCTTTTTGGTCGGGTCGATGATGGTGTGAAGAGGATGTTTTAGAAATGCCGGTCCGTGTCTTCACTGTATTGCGTCAGCTTTCTCATCGCCGGGTTATTGGAGCTCGCCTTACTCTGAAAGACTTGGATAAGGATCATCTAAGCACTACGAGAACATGACAAAGTCCAAAAGGCTGAGACACGTGGGAACATTCACCTCAGAGCAAGCATATGACGATGAGACTGGCTACATTCCACTCAATCCGCACGATTGCTAGATTCAGTCATGTCGACTGGGCTCATGTCCAACGAATATCACAAAACGGGCCGAGTCACGTAGACATGTCCTTCCGTGCTCCAATGACCACTTGGGCACTCCCACAATGAAGGGCATATGCTCCGACCAAGCGCCAACGTGTGAAAGGCATGGCCGGCGGGATTGTGCTGCAACATACACAAGGGCCGACATGGACGCAAGCCGAGGCCAGTACAAAAGTACAGGGACGACATCGGTATTGCCGTCTTTGCATGTGAAGGCCGTAAAGGCTGTGCAGTTGGAAGTAGGTTGTGCATCCCCCAGCGCCACGCGATCTCCTGGGGACTCGCTTGACCGGGCCGTACTATAGAGAGCTCGTCAGCGTGGTAAGATGCATGTAGCGAGCTTGGAATAATAGCCAATGAAGCAATGAACCTCATGCAAGACCCAGGGTGGCGGTAACACAGCATGATCTCCGTGGGGTGGAGGCTGAGAGACGGGATGTCTGCTCATAACACACGACATGAACAGCTCATGTCAGCGCAGCCTTCGCGCTCCCGACCACGCGACACGATAATGAGAACTGTTCACGCCTCTTCGCGCGTGCTGCTGGCGAGAGGCGAGCCAGTCAGCCAGCCAGGCTGAGCTCCGAGAGAAGGGAGGCACATTGCTCGCCTCGATGCATTTGCCTTATTCGCCTTGCCCATGTCGCCTCGCCTCGTCATCCCACGCAAGACGAGCAGAGAGGTGCTACTTCCCTCGCCAGCCAGCCAGCCAGCACAGCACACCGCTGATCTGGCTGGCTGGCCTGGCCTGGCCTGGCCTGCTACTGCTGTTCGTGTGCATGCCTCCTCCACCTGCCTGCTCGAGGCACACGCGCACTCATCATAAACGCACAAAGACTGCATTGTCAGCTCCCCTTGACACTCCTGTCATCTCCCTTGGTCTGCACAGCAAAGTTCTTTGATCCTACCTGTATTCACTAATCGGCCTTCTTCCTGCTCATCAAATCCTGCCAGCCGCCCCTTTGTCCGCCAGACACTGCGCAATTCCTCGCTACGAGCAAGGCACTGCTGCACTGCATCAACTGCACACCAAGGCACTGCACTACTACGCAACACGCGCAGACGTGCTCAACGCGCTTCGACAAACATCAATCAGCAGTCCAGCCAGCACACGGACTGCTCTCCGGCATTTGAAAATCGGCATCTCTCAGCGTCACTGTGACCTGACCGCTGCCCGCTCCACTCCGCTGCGTCACAGGACAGATTCACCCATTCGAAGGACCCCACTAAGTTATCGCCAGCGAACGCAGTCGAAGCCTATCAACCACCCGCAGCCCTGTCGTGCCCGCCCTGATTCAATTTTCCTCTGCTCACCACTTACCTCACCTTGACGAAAGACCATCTACCCAAAGGAAGAAATTACCCTAGAACAACCTGTGCCCGCAGACAGCCACAAGAGCATGAGCTCGCAGAAATCGGATCTCCCTATCCGCAGCAACGGAAACGCTGCCCTGCATGCTGCCGTCGACGACCTTCGCGCAGACGCCAAATCCCACCCTGGATCTATTGATCTAAATGGGCAGAAGGGTTTCCAGGCAGATCCGTATGCCAGCCCTGCAATCTACTACGGCGAGAGCCATGGACCCAGAAAGACAAACAAGACCAGGACTTTGTCATCGGTAAGCACAAAACACCTCCCAGCATATTCCACGCACACCGCATAATCCTCTTGTGCACGATGAAAGACGAGCTCCATCGAGAATAGCAGATATACTGACTCATCACTCTTTGCAGATCGAAGGACACAGAGACCCTACGGCGTCCTCGGCCCCTAGCCGTCGCACGAGTGTCGACCCGCAAAGCAGCGCTCCTCGCAAATTCCTCGTCAACGTCCAGGACACATTGGACGCACTAGTGTTGCGTGAGGACTCTGACAAAAACTTCCAAATCACTATCGAAGACAAGGGACCCAAGACCATCTCGCTCGGCACCGCTGGATCTGGAGGATACAAAACGCAGGATGTTCGTGGCACATACATGTTGAGCAACCTGCTGCAGGAGCTCACCTTGGCGAAACAATATGGCCGCAAGCAGATTGTGCTCGACGAGGCCAGGCTGAACGAGAACCCTGTGCACAGACTTTCTCGCCTTATCAAGGATTCTTTCTGGCCCAACCTCACTCGCCGTATTGACGGGTCCAACATCGCCAGGGTTGCCAAAGACCCGAAGGACTGGACAGACGATCCTCACCCGAGGATCTACATTCCTGTTGGTGCACCGGAACAACACCAATACTACACTCGCATCGCAAAGGAGCACCCAGAGATGAACCTGGAGGTCATTTGGCTTAACGAGAGATGTGACGACCCAGAATATGTGCGTGACCTCAACGAAGCACCTGGCCTATTGGCCATTGAGATGGAGCGTGTGGAGGACACGCCTGCAGGTGAACCTGACTTCCGCGGCTTGCCTTTCGTCGTGCCTGGCGGCCGTTTCAACGAGCTCTACGGATGGGACAGCTACATGGAGACCCTTGGATTGCTGCTCAACGACCGTGAAGATCTTGGTGAGGCCATGGTCAGACACTTCTGCTTTTGCATCAGGCACTACGGCAAGATTCTGAACGCAAACCGTACTTACTACCTCTGCCGATCCCAGCCGCCATTCCTGACGGACATGGCACTCCGTGTCTACGAGCGCATCAAGCACAAGTCCTACGCGCTCGATTTCCTGCGCAAAGCCACTCTTGCTGCTATCAAGGACTACCACAACACATGGACTTCTCTTCCACGCTACGATGCAGAGTCAGGTTTCACCACATATCACGCTGGTGGCACTGGTGTACCTCCTGAGACCGAGGCCTCTCACTTCGAGCACGTCTGCGAGCCATATGCCAAGAAATATGGTATGACTTTCAAGCAGTTCGTCCGGGCTTACAATTACGGCGAGGTAAAGGAGCCTGAGCTTGATGCATACTTCGTCCACGACCGCGCCGTGCGTGAGTCTGGCCACGACACTTCATACAGGCTGGAGAACAAGGCCGCCGATCTTGCCACTGTCGACCTCAACAGTTGCTTGTACAAGTACGAAATGGATATTGCACGCACAATTCGCAACTTCTTCAACGACAGCCTCGAGATCCCCCCTGAGTGGCGTGGCGATAAGCAGAAAGACATGACCCACGAGACTTCCTCTTCCTGGGACCGCCGAGCCCGCAGGAGGCGTCAGCAGATGGACAAGTGCATGTGGGATGAAGAAAAGGGCATGTACTTCGATTACGACATCAAGAAGAAGCAACACACCGGATACGAGTCTGCTACTACATTCTGGGCAATGTGGGCTGGTGTCTGCACACCCAGACAGGCGACTATCCTGGTTGAGAAGGCTCTGCCGAAGCTCGAACAACTGGGTGGCTTGGCATCTGGTACAGAAGAGTCTCGCGGCCCTGTCGGTCTCTCTCGACCCAACCGTCAATGGGACTTCCCTTACGGCTGGGCGCCGCAACAAATTCTCGCGTGGACTGGTCTGCTCAGGTACGGTTTCGAGGAGGATGCGCAGAGGTTGGCGTACCGCTGGATCTACATGGTCACCAGAGCTTTCGTCGATTTCAACGGCGTCGTTGTCGAGAAGTACGATGTCACTAGCCCGTCTGACCCTCACCGCGTAACTGCCGAGTACGGCAACCAGGGCTCTGATTTCAAGGGTGTTGCTACTGAAGGGTATGCCATGTTCCCCTCCACTATTTCTCAGAATATCGGCTAACAGAATTCACAGATTCGGATGGGTTAATGCCTCGTACGTCTATGGCCTCAACATCGTTGACACTCGCATGAAGCGTGCTCTCGGCGCCATCACCGACTGGGAGACGTACAAGAAGGCAACTGCTGGCGAATACATGCTTGAGAACCCCAAGCTCAGCGAAGAGGCCGACAAGACAGTCCGAGCTGCTGTCCGACGTGCATCTATTATCCAAGCTGGCGCGATGACACCGCAATTGAACGCTGCTCAAAAGAATGGCACATCTGCAGTACTCGATGCACACAACGGCCCGCACAGTGGCAGTGAGCACGCGAGCGGTTAGAAAGCGCATCTAGCTTCGTCGACTCACACACCGCCGCATGACGGGCATGGTGCACTGCTGCCTTTACATTCGATAGCCAGTTCCAGAACATCTGGCGACAGTCAGGCAGAGCACCTTGCGGCACGTGGACCGCTCACGAACGCTCGCCGTGGTTCTGGTGATACACACATGTTGCCTGGACCGAGTCACCCACATGAGGCGCGCCCAAGGCCGCAACATGCACACTCGCATCATCACCAGCAGCGGGCATCTCCAGCGGAGCGACGCAACTCACACTAATGCCTCTTCCACGAATCTGCCTATAATCACCGATACCCATGACACCTTGCCAATCACACTCCTTCACGATAAATGGACCTATATGTAACACCTGCGTGGGCTCGCGAGCAGCCTGGTTCTCCGTTCTGGGGGTCGTTATCTCTTGACGCTGGTTCTGAATTCTTTGTCTCCTTCGAACCCCATTGCATCCCCAATTTCCTTGTATAGATGTCAGAAAAACAGCATACAACCCAAATCCTGCGAGGGGGACCACCTTGGCATCGTCGATAGATATATACATTGCAAGACTTTTCATACCAGTTCTCCTGAGAATGCTTGATCTCACGTGACTGTGTTTCTCTACCATCAGCTTCTTCAACGAATATCACAGTGACGTTCAACTAGCAAATAATTCACTTTCACGCTCGAAGCCCTTCACTCGGTGGTGGTGCGCTTCGAGGCGATCGCCGCTGCCGTACCCTGAAAGCACCCCACGATTTGAAGCTTGGGCGGTGCCACAGCAGCAGCAGGCCACTTGGTCTGTCGTGTGCCTCGATCAACTTTTACTTTGAGACCAAAGCAACACTCACACAACACATTTCCTTGCATTTGCCCAGTCAAGCTTCTTTCTTCTCTGTCACAGCAGAGCATTGAACAATCCATTGCAACCGTCCAGTGGTGCAAGTATCCTCTCCCTCACCTCGATCCCTTTCGTCTCATCACTCCACGCTCAAGGTCGCCCCCATATCGATATTGTCAACATGTCTGCACCAATGGAAGCGAAAGTCAAGAGCGTCCTCTCAGGCGACACTCTGGTTCTCCAGAACAAGAACAGACAGGAACGCACTCTCAGCCTGGCCTTCATCAATGCTCCCCGCCTGAACAACGATGAGCCTGGCTCGTTCCAGTCCCGCGACTACATCCGCAAGCTGTGCGTTGGCAAGACCGTCCGCTTCAGCGTGCTCTACACCATCCCTCAAAAGACTGGTGGCGCTCCTAGAGACTACGGCATTGTCACGCTCGCTAACGGCCAACTGCTGCCCGACTCAATCGTCAGTGAAGGCTGGGCGAAGCTCAGAGACGACGCCGACAGGAAGGCCGAGAACCCGCAATCGACCGAGCTGCTTGAAAGATTGGAAGCATTGGAGGCACACGCAAGAGCCGATGAAAAGGGTCTGTGGGCAACCCAGCAGCTGCCAGAGATTCAGAACGCAAGAGAGCTACCGGATACCAAGGCCTTCTCTGAGCAGTACAATGGCCAGCCCATCGACGCAATCGTCGAGAGGGTCCTGAGCGGAGACAGACTTATTTGCAGACTTATGGTCACTCCTACGAACCACGTGCAAACTACAGTTCTCGTTGCTGGTATCAAGGCACCTGCAACTGCAAGGAAGAACCCATCGGACGGAACCTCGCAGCCTGCGGAGCCTTGGGGCAATGAGAGCCAAATTTTCGTCGAAGACAGAATCCTACAGAGGGGCGTTGTCGTCAGGATACTTGGTGTTTCACCTAACCAGCTTCTTGTTGGTGAGGTCAGACACCCTGTCGGAAACATTGCTGAGTTCACGCTCAAGGAGGGTCTTGCGCGCTGCGTTGACCACCACTCAACGTGGCTCGGTGCGGAGATGGGCAAGCTGCGCCAAGCTGAACGCTCCGCCAGGGAGCGCCAGGCGGGTCTGTTCGCGAACAACGTCGCACAGAGGAAGACTGCGGGCGGCGAGGTCGAAGCTGTCGTCTCACGAGTATTCAGCGCCGACACCCTTTACATCCGCAACAAGAACGGCGCTGAGAAGCGCGTTAACTTGTCTAGTGTTCGTCAGCCTAAGCCTACCGACCCCAAGCAGTCACCTTTCGGCGCTGAGGCCAAGGAGCTTCTGCGCAAGCGACTGATTGGCAAGCACGTCAAGGTTGTTATCGATGGCAAGCGTCCTGCAACCGAAGGATATGATGAGCGCGAGATGGCTACTATTACATACAACGGCAAGAACATAGGCCTCATGATGGTTGAGAGTGGCTACTGCTCAGTTATCCGCCACCGCATGGACGACACCGACCGCAGCCCTATCTACGATGAGCTTCTTGCTGCCGAGGAGACCGCACAGAAGGAAGGCAAGGGAATGTGGAACCCCAAGGCACCGAAGCCCCTGCAATACGTTGACCACAGCGAGAGCCTCGAAAAGGCTAAGCGACAGATGTCTCTTCTCGCCAGGCAAAGGCGTGTCCCTGCTGTCGTCGACTTTGTCAAGAGCGGCAGCAGATTCACCATCCTCATTCCTCGCGAGAACTCCAAGCTTACCTTTGTCCTTGGTGGTATCCGCGCGCCTCGTTCGGCTCGTGGTCCTCAGGACACTGCTGAACCCTTCGGTCAGGAAGCACACGACTTCGCCAACAAGCGTTGCTTGCAGCGTGATGTTGAGATTGATGTTGAGGACAACGACAAGGTCGGAGGCTTCATCGGCACTCTATGGGTCAACCGTGAGAACTTTGCGAAGCTCCTCGTTGAGGAAGGTCTCGCGTCTGTCCACGCTTACAGCGCTGAGAAGACCGGCAACGCTGCTGAACTCTTCGCTGCTGAGAAAAAGGCAAAGGATGGCAGGAAGGGTATGTGGCACGACTGGGACCCGTCTCAGGAGGCCGCCGAGAATGGTGACGACTATGATGAGGCGCCTGCCGATATCAATGGTAACGGCGACGCTCTTTCCGCCCCCAAGCGCGACTACAAGGATGTCACAATCACACACGTCGACCCTACCACTGCTCGCCTGAAGCTCCAGCTCCTCGGCTCTGGCAAGGTCAACCTCGACAGCATGATGAAGGACTTCGCTTCCTTCAACCTGCAACCCGGCAACTCGCAGCCTCTCCCCGGCCCCCCTAAGGCTGGCGACGTTGTTTCCGCCAAGTTCACCCAGGATGGCCAATGGTACCGCGCCCGCGTGCGCCGCAACGACCGCGAAGCGAAGACCAGCGAAGTCGTCTACATCGACTACGGTAACAGCGAGTCGCAACCTTGGAGCGCTCTGCGCGTGCTCAACACCGAGCGCTTCGGCGTTCAGAAGCTGCGCGCGCAAGCCGTCGACGCCGCCCTGTCCTTCGTCCAATTCCCCACCTCGCCCGAGTACCTCGCCGACAGCGTCGCGTTCTTGCACGAAATCGCCGTCGACCGCCAACTCGTGGCCAACGTCGACTTCACCGACGCCCGCGACAACAACCTGCTCTGGATCACGCTCCTCGACCCTCAGGCTAAGAACCAGTCCGAGAGCTTGAACGCTGAGATTGTCAGCGAGGGGTTGGCCATGGTTCCTAAGAAGCTGAAGCCGTTTGAGCGTGCCAACCCCACGTTGCTGCAGGATCTCAAGCAGCGCGAAAGTGTCGCGAAGAACGAGCGTAGGGGCATGTGGGAGTACGGTGACTTGACCGAGGATTAAGCGTGCTGCGCGTGATGGGCGAGAGCAGCGAGTGGTGCTGTGGCCGGTTCCAGTGGTGCAGGATATCACTCTGCAAACTCAGAAGTTGAAGAGGGCTTTTGGATTAGAAACGTTTCTTCTTGGGTTGTGTATATGATGTAGGCAATTTGTGGGTTTGGTGGTAGCATTGCTTCTGCGCCTATTTAAAAAGCGAAAAATGCTTACTTGTCTCATCCCACAACATCTTCCAATAATATTTTTTTTTTCTTTTCTTTCGATTGACTACGAAACATATCCTCCCTCTGAACTAATTTGAGAATGAACAATGGCTCAGACTTCGGCAAAGCGTGGGCTATGGTCCGATTACGTGTGAGTAGGTGGCGCGATACTCTGAGGACTCCCTAGCCTTGTTGGAGTATATTTGACCTGGTAAATATCACCAGACTGGGTAAGCACTGAGCGCTGCAACCAGAACGACAAATAAGGCACTTTGAAAATGAGGACATCCTCGTCGAATGTGCCTTGTTGAATGGCGTGTGGTTGGGAGTTCGATACAAGGTGAGAGGGAACGGCAAAGCTGATCTCGTTTCGCTTTCTACTAGGAGCTAGTTGCATATGTATGACCATGGCTATCTATGGCAGCTCTGCTCGGAAACAGAATCTTCGAACAAAAAAAAAAGGCCTGACTGACTGACTTGATGCAACGTGTGTCCGCAGGAGATATATGTTCAGTCTAGGTACGTCTCGTCGCCCCGATTCGTCCAGCCGCACGCCTCCAAGCTCGCGCAAGAAGTTCCCGCGCGCGCGACGATCATGTCGTTGATGTACTTCATCCCTTCCGCGCGGAAGACATCCGGTTCGGCGTGCGAAGTGACATTCTGCTCGAAGACGAAGTTCTGCGGCTCGTCGAGGGTGTAGACGGGCCAGTGTGAGGATTCAACTGTAATCAAACAGGACGTGGAGGTCAGCAGGCGCACGCGCGTATGTGTGTCGCTGGGGGCAAGACGAGGGTTGGGTTGGGTAGCCTTACCTCCGAGGTTTCTATTCGGGTTGCCGTGGTTGGCGAAGGAGACCCACATCCGGGTCATTTGCTTCGAGACTCGGATGTACGTCTCGCGGTTGGGACCGCCGAGGGGGTTTGGATTGCCGTTTTGCGGGTAGCCTAGGCCTTCGGTGTTGAACTGCATTGGCGAAGCCAGTATGGTCAGCGACTGATAGACATTTTAGAAGAGCGATCGCGACTCACGAAGACAAATGCGACTTCCTGGAAATGAGGCACTCCGATGGAAGCATCCAGACCGTTGACGATCACATTGAAGCGGTAAGAGTACGCCGGAACGCCATGTTTAGCCCACATCTGCACCGCCAGGCGCCTTGGAGCACCCTGGCCTGCATCCGTAGCCAGAGCAGAGACACGCTTGAGCTGTAAGCCTCTCGATGCAGCAGGGCGTCCTTTTACCGTGGCCGGGAGTCCGATGGCTGGGATGTCAGGGTACAAGATGGCTAGATCCTGCGCAGTGCCGTTGTCGACTCTGTACGAGCTGATGATGTTGTTGAGGAACTGCTGGGTGGTGTTGATGCGGGCTGAGCTGATCCCCTCGTCGCTGTTGGAGCCTATGAGGAAGGGGACGGGGACGAAGGCGCCTTTGTTTAGTTGTGTTGCAGGCGCGTCGACGATGAAGTCTCCGTCGACGACAACGCCTAGGCCGGCCGAGCGAGTTGAGTTGAAGACGTCGCTTAGTTCTTTGGAGGGTACGGTGCGGAGACAAGCAAGAACGCTCTCGGCATCCGCGCAGCCGACTCGAGCAGAGATGTTGGCGATGACAGGCTCCCAGTCTTCAACAGTAGGGAGAGCATTGATGCGGGCTGGCGGCCCTGACTGCGCGATAGCTGCAGAGAAAAGCTTGTCGTCACGTCCGTTGTATGCCAGCAGGAGAGCTGACACAACACTACCTCCTGCACTCTCACCCATGATGGTAACACGACTAGGATCTCCTCCGAACGCAGCGATGTTCTCCTGGATCCAATGCAGAGCGAGGCGAGTGTCTCTGAAGCCATTCATGGTGCTGCCTTCCTCTTGAATTTCTTTACCATACAAGAAGCCCCATGAGGATAGACGGTAATTGACCGAGACTGCCACGATAGGCATGCCAGCTTCCGTAGCCTGCTGAACAATGAAAGACTGGTTGTAACGACGATCAGAAGATCCTCCCATGACTAGTCCGCCGCCATGGAACCAGACCAGAACAGGAAGCTTGTCCCAGTCGTCAGCAGTTCGAACAACGTTCAGCGTCAAGCAGTCCTCGGAGACGTAGTTGTCTTGGCTCCAAGTATCCATTCCATAGCCAATACATTGTGGAGAATACTCGGTTGCATTGCGAGTTCCCGACCAGCTTTCATTCAGTGGTCGAGGGGCACGGAAGCGCAAGTCTCCAAGCGGTGGTTGAGCAAAGGGCATTCCAAGGAAGTAGTCCGTATCGTAGGCAGGCTCATAACGGCCAACGTATGTTCCATTCTTAGTCGTGGCCGAAGGAGGCGCGCGGTCAGGCTTGTTCCTGATGGTCAACGCCGAGACAGCAGAGACAGCGAGCAGAGCTGTGAAGAACCTAGAAATGGCCATGGTGTGAATGTCGAAGCAAACTGTTCACAACCTAGTAAAAGAACATCACGACAAACCGCTGGAGGCTTTATGGTACACCGTCACCTTACCTAGTAGACATTTCCTCGCGAGCCACCCCGCAGGCAGACATGCGGTGTATGCTATAGCATCATTCGCGGTATCAACGTCCACATCTGCCGACCCGCGAGAAGCACGATTGTGCAGTGTTCCCCTCACCATTCGCGACAAACATCAAGCGTCAGGTGTTCGTTGTTGCAACCCATGATCGGCCGAAGGCGGGGCATTGCACAGTATATCTGCCAAGCCGGCAACTCGACGATGATCTTGCTTCTGCAAGCGTGGTGAGGTGGACTTGGCAGGATGGCATATCCATGATGTCCTGCGTTGTGACACGCTTTCCTTCGGTGTCGGCTTTAGGGTTTGGGGTAAGAGATGAGCTTGCAGTAGTCAGTAGCAGTTGAGCATAGCTCCCTCTGTCATATTTGTAAAGTAGTCTCTTCATTCACGGAAGGGTCTAGTAGTACCTTATGCTGAGGAACGACTTAGAACAAGAGTTGAGAGAATGCGTGCAGTGTCCACCTGACGTTCGATTCCAATGAAGCAAAGCAAGTGAGGGGATTTCTCCGCTCCTTCCATGGTCACATCACGCACCTGACTCGCAGCAGACCACTGCAAGCGTGCAGACAGACAGCTACACATAGACGTCGGATATTACTATCCAAAGATGCTTATTCCCTGGTATGTGAATTGTTCCTTCGGACTGGCTGTAGCAGTGCAAACAACCCGGCCTATGAAACGCGGCTGAGAAACTTGGAGAAGAGGAGCCGAAGGTGATATATTGAACATTCAACCAACCTCGACCTTAAGTGAGCTCCAACGCAACACCACCGGAGGACGCGAAAGTGTCTACAAGACGAACGGGAAAAGTGAACATGTGGAGTACTTTAATGGTTTTTTTTACAGGGGTTTCATTTGCAAAATCCTGATCACCTACCAATCCATCGCAGCGAAAGCCCCATCTATCAACTTCCATGAAGAATTGCAAACTTCCGACTTCTTGCCCCAAATAACCGTCTCCAATCCCATCCCGTTCCGTCCCAATCCATTAAAATTACTCCAGAAAACCTTCATCCCCTCAAAGCCCAAACACCTCACGCCTACGTGCTCGGATGTACTCAAACTCCACGCGCATGTGCCAACACCACAACAGGTACAAGACCCAGATCCAAAGCGAGCAAATTGCTACAGCCATCCACTTCGCTCTGCTGCGACGCGCTCTCGACAGTAGCTTGATTGTTGACCCTTCGTGTTCCCGCAGCGAAAGCGTTGCGCGTGCAAGATCAGCGGCGAGGATGGAGTTGCGAGTGCGAAGACTCCGCAGCAGAGTGGTTGAAGCCGCGAGGTCAGAAGTGAGATTGATGGGTGTTTTGACCTCGATCTGTGGTGATGAGATGCCGGCAGCGACGTCGGCGATGTCGACTGTTGGAGCAGCACCATGCATACCTGATGAAGGCAAGGAGACGAGATCCGATCTGTCGCTGGATTGTGCTTGTAAAATATCAGCTGTAGTTATGTGGCGGCGAGAACGCCCTTGAGCTCGCTCGATGTTGCGAATTGTGCGGTCGAGCACATCACCGTCGAGCTGTATCGGAGGAGACATTTCCCTTTTTCTCGACGGACAGCCAAGAAAATGCTTTACGTGCAGTGTGAGCACTATTCATATTCCCGTACCACAAGCTGGCGTGGCAGATCAGATGTCGGTGCCACCATTTTAGCCAACTTGAGACATATGCATGTCTCTCGTGTGCGTGTCTTGTGTATGCCTGACGAAGCTGCATGAGCTTCCGGCGGATTATTAGACATTAAACAAAGACAAGGCGAGACTCATAAGTGGTCTGCAGCCGGAGTCCAGTTTCTGTTGTTTTACAAAGAGTCGCGCGCATGTACAT
>LJJI01000134.1:0-77007 GCA_001553865.1 Cladosporium sp. BSL10
AAAAAAGAAAAAAAAAAAAAAGGTGAGACTGGCGAGACCACTGGATGGGTCTGCCGCTTGCCACCTAACGCCTGATCGCTCGACCTTGTTACTGTGTGACAGGGACCCTTCTGGAAAAAAAAGAACCCTTGCATTTCTCTTCTTTCGTCGCCTAGCTACGACACAACCCCCCTTTTGAAAGTTTCACTTCGACAGTTGGAAACTAGCTTTTCTCTTTTTCCTTCTTCTTTTTCCGTTCTTGATGCATCTTTACGAATCTTTCTCAGTGACACAAAAGATCTATAGCGCAACACAGCAGGTAGCTCAAAAAGGGAATACATAGATATACAAAAAAGCCTTTGCCCACAGCAAACCCCCCGCTGAAAGCTTTCGTCACTTGTATTCACATTCATCCCATTATGGTTCTCTTAAGCTCGTTACTTGGAAGCAAAAAGCATTCGGTATTTCTGACACTTGATTCGTCAACAAGCAACACCCACACACGTACATAAACCTTCCATCCCAACAAACACACACCCTCATCCATCAAAAACCCTAAACGATCACACACCAACCGATTCCACCACCCCCCTACAACTTCGCCCCTTCCCTCCTCCCCTTCCACCTCAGCACAGCCTCCACCCCCGCCTTCGCAACCTCCTCGTCCTGCCCAGGCGTCCCCGTGCTAACCCCAATCGCGCCGACCACGACCCCGTCGATCTCGACCGGCACCCCGCCGCCGATGATGCAGAACCTGCCGCCGTTGGAGTTGTGGATGCCGTACGCGACGCCCCCCGGCTGGAAGTTCTTCGCCGCGGGTGAGTTGGTGTAGGCTGAGGTGGGCAGGCGGTGGCCCGCGGCCGTGAAGGCTTTGTCGATGGCGATGGACACCGAGGTCAGTTTGGCGCGCGGCATGCGCGTGAAGTGCAGGAGCGTGAGGGTGGAGTCGACGAGGGCGATGTTGAAGTCTGGGAATTGAGGGGGTTAGTTAGTTGGTTGGTTGGTTGGCGGTGCTTTATTTTTCTTCGTTGGCTTTGGGATGAGATGTTGGTGATTTTTTTTTTCCCCCGAGGGGGTGTGGTTATGAGTTTGATTGGAGAGGGGAGTTCGTGGACATTAGGTTGGAATGATGGAGGGATTCGCTAATCTGGATCTGTGTAGGTTCCATATTCGTGTTGTTGACGAGAGGAGATTTATTGCCATCGACGTACCTATGCCCAGTTCCTTTGCTTTCTCTTCGGCGGCGGCGGCGGCTATTTTAGCTGCTTCGAGGGAGAGCGTGGGGAGATTGTTTGTAGCCGACATGTCGATGGACGTAAAGAAGTGGTAAGAGTAGTAGTAGTTTTCAATGGATACCAGTGGCGAGAAACGATGGCTTGTTTAACTATATTCTCGCAGCCCGTAGATATATAGTGTTCGAAATCTCTTGACAGTTGACCAAGCGTGATCACGGCGAATTCAATAGAGGTCGCAATTCAATATGCAATGGTTTGTTGTTTTGGATGTGTCGGAATACCAGACATGTGTTGATCGATTGATGATGATGGTAACCAAGTAGCTCCGATTCGAGCTGTCGAGCATCATCATCTTCCTCCGTACCTCGGCCGCACCGCACAGGACGAGCGGCTGTTGCGGCCTTGGCCAGACGATCACGTGACAAAGTATCGCATCCGACGGAAACGCTGCGCGATATCTGATGTAAATGTATGCAGGTCGATGCTGGCTGTGAATATTGTACAATTGGATCATCTCCCCTCTATCTCTTACATACAGCTCCCTCTTGCTCTTGCGCTGCTGGTAGGTCCTTGTATGGACACACATCTTCCAGAAGAGCCGGGACTTTACGCCGCCGCGCTCTTCGTGTATAGTAACAAGAGCGGAGAGTGATTTTTAACTCGATGTGGTGTCTCCTCCTACCGTCCATGCATCGCCCCTAAATCGGCGCCTGCCGCAAATGCAGATATGGTGTGAACGCCTCGCTAAATGCCGCAAAAAAAAAAAAGCCCCGGTGGTGTGGTGGTATTTACATGGTCCAGGTGGCGCAGTCTTTGTAGACTGGGTGGACCGCTGTCGTTGAACGTGTCGCATGAATCGTGCGAACAGCATGGTGGATATGCGTGGTCGCAAGCGCGATCATCTCATATGGGTGGAGTGTCCTTCGCCTCCTTAGCCAACTTGTGCGACTGTTGTCGGGAAGAAAAAGTCTCGTCAGCACATACCCTTATTATTCTCATTCCCTGTACAGCTTGGGCTTCCATCCGGTCCTGATCTCCTCTTCGCGCTCGGCTAGGGCTTGACGCTCACGTACCTCCAGTTCTATGCGCTCGCGGGCGCGCAACACCTTGCTCTGCAGGTAGAAGGAGCCGCCCTTTTTGGGATCGTTCATGTCGAATAGGCGCTTGAAGCGCTCGTGGACTTGGGCCAGGTTGGCTTCGCCGGCCTTGGGAGGGGAGACGTTGAGGATCTTGCAGGCTTCTTCGAGGGTGAGGCCGGAGCCGGAGAGGGAGGCGGAACCGGTGCCATTTGCTTGGTTCGCGGCGGCGAATTTCTGGGAGATATGTTAGGACGAGTGAGGATGAGGAGGATGGCGTATTCATGTGAGGCGTACTTGTGATGCTGAGGCCTGCTTATATGCCTCTGCGAAAGCACGTCCGAAGACGCGGGCGCCGGTGAAGACGACCTGTGTTATGATACGGTGGGCCTGATGGAGGAATTAGTATGTAGGATGTTTGTGGATGGTGTGGAGAGACAATACCATGATGCGCTGGGTGGAGTGGTGGAATGCGATGAAGAAGGGCGACAGAAAGACTACTACTCATTCACCACTTGGCCATCGGGCACTGCACACCCTCGCCAAAAGTTATCGGGAGGCTCGACGATCCCGATGTGCCTGAGGCAGCAAGTGCTCACCTTCAGCCCTACAGCAGCAGAGGATTCACATGCCATTCAAATTAAGCTCTCCACTCCCCGCGGCATATCGTCAGCGTTGGTAGGTAAGTTACCGAGCTGTTGGCTGGCTGGCTGGCTGGCCGCCTGCCTGCCTTTGTCTCTTGCTCAGCGTGACCCGGTGATATGCCAAGTCAAGTCACGCTCTCTCCTCCCTCCTCCTCCTAATGTCTGTACATGTGCTGGCCTGATCCGAAAGGTGCGCACGCTGCTGTGTTTGATATAGAGGCGTGACATGGCTGTTTGATGGCTGCGTTTGGTATGTCAAGCTCTTCTGTCTACATCTTGCAATACCACCATGGCGCCTCCTGCAAGCTGCGGGTGTGCAGGCCATATCCTCAGCCAATATGCCGCTACGCAGGAAGCTCAAACGACTAATCAAGTCCCGTCTCGCAGACACACCTTGGATGTCCTCCATGACCGATTCACACCACGACTACCCACCGGGCCAAGGCAGCGACAACGACGCTCGTGGAAGTGATCTGAATCCCACTGTCGCTGCCTTCGCACCCACCTCGAATGGAGAGTCGCATAACCGGAGCAGGGCGAGTGTCCTAATACACCAAAAGTCGCCGCTACTTCTCGCTACGCCGCCTCAAGTGACGAGAGCGTTGGCGTACAGCCATTCCTTCATCCTTCCGCTCAGCCACTTTGCCGGACTGCTATCATGGACTACTGGTGACCCATGGGAGAGCTTCCTGCTGGTAGCCTCGTTCTGGCTCGTCGTGTTATACGGAAACACAGTGCTAAGATATGCTGGACCGCTCGTCCTTGTCACGCTGCTCACCTTCGGCATGTACACTCGTCGCTACAGCCCGCTCTCAAGCACCATCCTGACGGGAGAAAAGAAGAAAGCACACAAGCGCGGCAGCTCGGATGATGTAAAGCAGAGGAAGAGTCTGGACGAGATCCTGGATACCCTGCAAACCTTCACCGCCCGCTGCAACATCCTGCTGGACCCTCTATTGCGACTCACGGATTTCCTGAGCACTCAGACTACCGCTACTGCTGCTACGACAAGGCCTGCCCTGACCACGCTATTCATCCGGATATTACTCTTCACGCCTGTCTGGTTCTTGCTCACTCTGCCACCTTTCAGGATCCTCACAACTCAACGTATCGTTCTCGCCTGGGGTACTCTTGTGTTATCCTGGCACAGTCGTCCTGCCCGCGTCTCGCGTGCAATCCTCTGGCGTAGTCGTGCAGTTCGCTCTCTCACGACTCTTGTCACCGGCTTGGAATTCCCACAGTCGCTTCCACCTTCTGCCTCCACTAATGCGTCCTCAAGCAATGTCGCCACGCTTGCAAACAATCCTGCCACGACCGCCAACTCTAGTCCCGGAGTGCGCTTCACTTTCACCTTGTATGAAAATCAGCGTCGTTGGCTAGGCCTAGGCTGGACTGCATCCCTTCTGTCTTACGAGCGCCAAGCATGGACCGACGAGCACCTGAATACAACAGCAGACACCGACACCTTCACCCTACCTGAGACAGACCACGCCACCACCGCCTGGCGCTGGGTCGAGGGCAGCACATGGCGCGTTGAAGGCGCAGCGGTGGAAAAAGAGAAAAGCGCGAAACGCATAGGCGGCGGTGGCGGCGGCGACGAAAGCGGCTGGACATACTACGACAACAAGTGGCAAGACGGCCACAAAACCGACGGCTGGGGCCGCTACACTCGACGTCGGAAATGGATCCGCGACGCAGAGCTCGTTGAAGTAACGCCCGAAGACCATGTCAATGCCGCAGGCTCGACCGAAGGTGACACGTCAGCTATCGCTTCTCCTCGAAAGCAAAAAGGATGGTTTGGCGGCAACTCCAGCGGCACAACGCGTGGAGGCACAGCTACTGGGCGAGGCAATCGCCGACGAACCATGAGTGCTAGAGGTCCGGGCATGGAAAAGAGTGACGCCGTCAGCACGAGCTATTCAGCCAAAAGCAGTGGCAGCAGAGACGGGCCCGAAGAGGACGTGCACACCCCTGTGCGGTACCGAGAGCGCGAGTGGGAGCGAGAGATAGGAGAAGGGTTAGCGGAAGGATTGGGCTAGGCTGGTTTGAACGGGAACTTCTTTTGCTGACTACTTGGAAGCGTTGGCGTTTTTTTGGATGACGATGTTTTCGAATAGCATATTGAGACGATTTTCATATCATGCATTACCCCTATTCCAATAGGGACAACGCGTGCGCCGCTTTCTACACGAGAAGGCGGCCGCACATGACGATCTTCGCACTGGGGACAGCAGTGGATTGTTCTTCGCTCAGAGCAAACGAGGGATCACCAGTCTGGGTCCGCCAAGGGACGTTCACCCGCTCTCAGCGGTCCGGAGCCTCTCGTAGGTAAACTTGCACCATTGCCTGTACGAAAAGGTATCAATCATTCTAGTCCTACAACACAAATCGGAATCATGCCTCAGCACTCGCAACCCTCGCCTCCCTCTCAGCCTCTCGCCTCCTCAGCCCTTCGCTCACCACGGCGCCAAACGTAGGCAGGAATTCCGCGCGCTCCGTGTACAAGGGGTTGCTGTCGAGGAAGTGGAAGCGCAGCGCTCCCTCTGCCGTCGGCGCTCCCAGACTCGGCGTCACGCGCTCCTCCTCGCCGTCGCCGCGCGCGACGAAGTCGTTCCACTCGCTGATCCACTCATCCCGCCACCGCTCCACCCCGATCGGGAAGTGCTCGTTCGGCGGCGTGAAGAACATGTCCAGACTGTCGACGCGCCCGCGGGGTTTGTGCTCGCGGCCCATGCGCGTGATGCCGGCGACGATGGCCATCCAGCGCGCGATTTTCTGCGCCGACAGCCCGTTGCGCCGGCTCTCGGGCACGCGCTGCAGCACGGTGGCGATGAGCGCGTCGGTGTCCAGGTCGCCGATCTCGCGGATCCATTGCGCCGCTTGCGCCGGCTGCACGATCTTGATGTACTTCAGCAGGTCGAGGGCGTGCAGCTTCGAGGGCTGCGTCTGCATGTAGCGCGACGCGTGGATGGGGTATTCGATGTTGCCGCAGAAAGCGACCTCGTCGCCCTGCGCCGCGAAGCGCTTGCTCAGCTCGAACATCAGCAGCCCGCCGAAGCAGCGGCCGAGCAGGCAGTACGGCCCTTGAGGCTCGGCGCGCTTGATCGCGGCGAAGTACGAGTCGAGCATGTCTTCCATGGACGCGAAGGGCTCTTCGCCTTCTTCGAAGCCGCGCGCGCGGAGGGCGAGGATGCGCCGATCGGGGAAGTATGGGAGTAGGGGCAGCCAGACGAAGATCTCGCCGTTGCCCGGGTGGGCGAGGATGAGTGTTGTCTTGGAGCCTTTGGGAGCGAGCTCGACGAGAGGCTCGTATGTTGCGTGGAGGCCGCGGGCTTCGGCGAGGTAGGCGTCGACTTCGCCGAGGGTGAGGCAGCGGACAAGGCGGTAGAGGGAGAGACGCGTGCCTGCTGCTCCTCCTTCTTGGGCTGGGAGGGCGCGCTCGATGGCGGCTTTGAGGCGGAGGTGGCCTAGGCTGTCGATTCCGAGGGATGTGAGGGTTGTGTTCGAATCGATGGCGCCGGGAGCGCCGCCACGGAGTATTTCGAGGAGCGCATCACGAAGCTCTTTGCTGAGGTCGCCAGCGCTTTCGGGTTTCAATTTCTGGTCCTCAAGCTTGAAAGCGTCGAATGCGCCTTGGAGCAGTGATTGCTTCAGTTGATTCCTCGATAGCTTGCCGATTGACGACTTGGGAAGGCAGTCTTTTGGCAGTGGAATCACTATTGCCGGTCGTTTACCACAGAAGTTGGTGGCAGCGTCTGTGACTTTCCCAGCCAAGTCCCTGAGCGCGGCCTTGTCCTGGAAAGATTCGTCCTCAGGGTTGAAAAGCAGGACCAGATCCTCAGTCTCTGCATCCGTATCGTCAAGCCAGACGGAGAAAGTCGCTGTGTAGCCACTTGTCAAACCAGCAACTGCTCTCTCAACAGCGTATTCAAGATCGAAGGAGGAGTAATTCTGTCCGTTGATGATTAGGACTTCTTTAGTGCGACCGACAATGGAGAGATTTCCGTGCTCGTCAAATCGGCCGGTGTCACCAGTGTCAAACCAGCCATCTGCAGTCATGCAACCTGACGTTGCTGCTTCGTTGCCGTAGTATCGTTTGAAAATCAACGGTCCTTGTAGTTGAATTGCGCCGATCTCGCCTTGGAGAACCTCTTTCGAACGGCTGTCTACAAGACGCACGCTGTTCCCAGGAAGTATCTTGCCAACAGACGCGAAACTGTATTCATGCTCGACGTCGTATTGCGGAGCAAGCCTGTTGTAGAAGATCGCCGAGGAAGTCTCGCTCAAGCCGTAGACTGGTGTGATCGCGTGCGCAGGAGCCTGGTGTCGCTTGAGGATAGCATCTGCTTTCTCCAGAGTCTTGACTTTGTTAGCTTCGCCGCCGCAGAACAACACCCGGAGATGTGAGAAGTCGAGCGAGCTCAGCGTCCGCTCTTCCGTGTCGTCTTCGTATGCGGCGTTCGCAGCAGCGAGGAAAGAGTTGGGCGTGAAAGTGTAGGCGATTCTGTGGAGTGACAGCGCGGTCCAGAAACCTGCTGGGTCCTCGATCATGGCTGATGCCGGGATCATCACCTGGTTGGCGCCCGCGAACATGGCGTGCAGGTGGAGTTCGCAGATTGACACGCTGTGGTCGAAAGAGATCCAAGAGAGGAAGGTGCTCTCGGCAGTCATGCCATTTGTCTCTGTCTTGATCTTACTGGATGCGATGAGCTGGTGGTGACTGAACTCGACCGCTTTGGAAGGGCCTGTACTGCCGCTCGTGAAGAGGTACGTTGCTGCTTCGTGTTCGTGGCCTTTGCCAGGATCGTCTGTAATGTGCCTTGGTGCTTGTAGCGCGACGTCGAGCGATATGTCCTCTACGGCGACTGCTCTGAAAGCATTCTCCGGCTGTTCAAATGCAGGCATTATGGCCTTCGATGTCAAAAGCACTGGTCTCTTGAGGAGACTGCTTACGTGCTTCAGCAAATTGGTTTGAATGACGGACGCTGCTTTCATGGGCGGGAGCAGCGCCGGCACAGCGCCCGCAATGATTGTTGCCCAATACCAGACGACGCTGGTGTGGTTGTCTTCGAAGTAAAGCACTGTGGGTTCTGAAGGTTTTACAATTTCTTGGGCAAGGAGGATGCGAGCAAATTTCTATATTGACATTAGCTTCTGGTGATGATGGTCAACCTTGCAGTTAAGCGAGGGCAACTGCATACCTTCGCCTGCGATAATAGCTGAGAGTAGCTCAGAGATTCGAAGTCGTCTCCATTGATGGAACGACACACTTTGATTCCATGGTTGGGCCATTTGGACGCGGCCCGCTCCAAGAGTCCTAGCAATGTCGTCGGAGTATGATCCGGACGCTGTCCAGCAGACATCTCCTCAAAGTTTCTTTTGCCCATGATGTCGTTAAATATGAGAATAGATCGAGCTTGTCAAGGAGTTGTAGCAAAGCTGCTTCAGCATGAGCGAGCCGCATCTCTTTAGAACTATTGTCTCAAGATGAGGGGGTTTCAACAAGAAACAATGTCTCATATCGGTATAGCCTGGGGGTTGGATGATGCGAGACAGGCGCGCGTTCCCGAGGAAGTTCCCGCGCACGGTATAAGGGATCTTCAGCGCACGTCCGCAAACGTAAGATTGCCTATAACACCGAAGTAAGCCTATATGATCCAGAAGTATCCAGACAACGCAACATAATTGGTCTCCCTATTTCTGAGGCCTCGTTGTTCCAACGTCTCCATGACTCCGAGCTTTGGCTTTCCATGCGCATCGATCGTAAGCACACGTCAGGCATCGTACTTGATATCTGTGCTGCCTGTGCTTGTTTCGTCCTTAAGTGCAAGACCAGCCGCATTGGGATGTGTGAGGCTTGATGTTCCTGACCGAGCACTGCGCGGTGGAGATTTCGACAGAGTCCCGCAACGGTTCAGCAAGTCTCTGTCGTGTCCTTTAGTGCTCCAACCGTACCGCTCGCTCATTCCTCGCTCCTCCGTCATTCGTTTTTCTCTTCTCACATTCGTTTTGTGACCATGCAAGCCACTACAATCCCTCGCCGTGAAGTGCTGGTGTTCGGAACTGGCGGTTAGTGTCTGCGATACAACACTTCGCGAGCTTCAAGCTGATTCCCCTTACAGCAGTAGGCGCAGTGCTCGGATGGAGACTCGCTCAGAACCCTGCGGTGCGAGTCTCAGTCGTCTGTCGTTCCAACTACGAAGCAATCCAGAAGAACGGCATCAGCTTGAAGACAGCCATTTGGGGTGCCGGACACTTCCGCCCGGCTAGAGTCTGCAGGAATGCCTCTGAGCTCCGCCATGTGCCTTTCGACTACGTCGTCTGTGCCAATAAGGCGACTAATTCGACAGCACATGGTAGCATAGCCAGTGTGGTGCGTGGGAAGACGGTTCTGGTGTCTGCCCAGAACGGTGTGGGTGTTGAAGAACCCCTGCAGCGATCTTTCCCACGCCACACGATCTTGTCTGGTATCGTGTATGTCGCATGCACACAGCCGACCCCTGGAGTATTTTACCAGAACACATCGATCAACCCTCGATCACTAGCGCTCGGCCTCTTCGCAAAGCCGGCCTGTCCTGAAGATCACAGAGCGAGGCATGCGCGGCTGCTCGACTTTGCGAGCTTGGAGTCCACTTTCGGTGTGTCTGAAGATATTGTCAAAGAGAAATGGACGAAACAGCTGTGGAATGGTGCTTTCAATACCATGGCCGCGATATCTGGAATGCATACTCATCAATTGCTGTCTTCGCCCAAACACCTGGAGCTTGTGACGCAGGTCATGAAGGAGACCTACCAAGTGGCCAAAGCTAGTGGCGCCTCTCTGGAAGACGGTATTATGGAGACTCTGCTGGCTACAACGATGAGCAGAGCGCCGGTGGTTCCTTCTATGCTGCAGGACGCTCTGGCAGGGAAGCCAATGGAAATTGAGTCTCTCTGTGGTGAGTGGAGTTCCAAGAATCTCTGTTCGATACGAGTAAGTCGCTGATTGTAAAACGCAACAGGTGACGTCTGCCGACTTGCAAGCTTGCACGGTCTGAAGATTCCAACGCTGCGTGCTGTCTATGGTTCGTTACTTGAGATGTCAGCCCGACCGCATGCGTCCGTGAACACCTGCTCTACCCCCTTGGAAGTGATGGCGGAAGCCAGAGGTTCAGTGTTGCGGGCTTGATGTTAAGTGCTAAGAGGGCAGGCCGTCTTTAGTACCGAAGGTTTCGTACAATTCTCAACCTTCGATCTGGAATTCATATTTCTTCTCGCTCTGCGTCGCCTTGGCCTCCTGATCGTACAACGTCCTCTCAATGAATGTGACCTTCCCACTGCGGTCCACGAGAACGACCGTCTGCTTCTGCGTGCCATAACCGCCTGCTCCGCTCCCAACTTCGACACGAGCGTGACCAGAAAGGTCGTCGTCTTTTGCAGATCTCAAGGTATCACTGCTTTCATCCTCAATTCCTCGGCCACCAACTCGCGGTATGAAGATCGAATTCCGCATCTGACGCGCGTAGACGAGAAAGTCTTCTCCTTTTGGCAGTTTGGGGAACGTGTCGACGTGCAAGACATCGAACAAGCTTTTGACGAAGTGCTCTTGCGAGTCTTGTCGTGTTACACTGGCGTTGATGGCTTGGCGTAGCAGTTGCTCGCCGTGTACAATCTTCGGCCACGTCAGGTCGCCGAAGTGAGAGTTGCTCAAGCCGTAGACTTCGCCAGGGTTTTCTGCAATCCGTGTCAAGTTAGACGGATCGGTCGTGCGGTTGGAGATGATCGAGAGCCCTTGCAACGAGCCATCTTTGGAAGGCTGCAGATGCCCGAAGACGAGAGAAAAGCCGCCGACATCGTCGATACCAACATCCTCTACCAGGCGTCGAGCAAACTCATCGTCTGTTTCTTTCTCACCGGGTGGCTTGCTTAGATATGCACTGACAATTGCGCCTCGACTCTTGTCTCTGGCAATCTCCTTGCCTTCGTCCCGAAAGTTTGTTAGTATGGCGACACGGCCGTCTTTGGTAAGACCTAGCCAAGTCCCTTGCTCCGGTCTTTGTAGGTCACGTCCGCCAAGGACATGATCATGAGGCGCCACCCACCAGTGGGCCGGTGCTGTAGGGCGATCTAAGAACTCATCGCGGTTCGAAAGAAGCACTAAGGGGTACTCTGGATGCGCGGTAGAGAGTAGTGCGATGCACATGGTGATTGAGAATAGATATCAGTGCACGTGACGCAGAAGAATATGGCGCTGATCTTACTGGAGTGGATGTTAGAGTTGAAGTGTTAGTTGGATCAGCGACTGGGACGTGACGAAGGATGCCGAGAAATTCGAGTCACGGGTTTTGGCAGTGTGAGTGATCATGGGTCGCGTGCCATTTGGGAGGAAGCATCGCGATATGCAAACATCAATTATCGTAGACGCCTGAACGGACTGCATCAGTATAGTATTGATGGCGCGCCTAGCGAGAGGACAGGGGCGACTTTTTCATTCGAAGTAAATAGATCTACACGACAGACATCTTCCAAACCTCAAGTACCAGAATCCGAGACACTGGCGCGATGATGACGACGATTTGCGGCAAGTGCGGCCCCACCGATAAGCCGATAAGACAAGGCTGTGCGTGGGGCTTTGAGCCTTGAGCTGCCTGAGTCTTCGAGAGCTCACCTGCACCTCGCATCCTCTCTTCTGATCACGACGACTGACGGCCTCGTACCTGAGGCTCTTCTTCCTCCCGCCTCTTATCCTGCTGCCTTTCTACCAGAGTAGGTAGGACACTTGTCTGCTTCTCTTGCCTGCCTATATCACTTCAGGCGGTCAAGAGCTCATCCAAGCAGACTGCCATCGCATCTGCGCACACGTCTTGCCCACCATGTTTGGCTTCATAGCAGATATTCTCACGTGAGTGTCATCTTTCCCTTCCTCTGCTTGGCGTCCAACACGAACGTGAAAGACACTTAGGCATACCCCTATCTTGCAGACACTCCCGAGACTGACATCCACTCCAGCTCAATCAGCTCCATCCTTTTCCCAATCTATGCCTCGTACAAGGCAATCCGCACTGGCGACCCTACCGATCTCGCACCATGGCTGATGTACTGGGTCACTCTCTCGCTCTTCTTGCTGGTTGAGTCGCACCTTTACTTTATTCTTTATTGGGTGCCGTTTTACTCGTGGATGCGTCTTGGTGTGCACCTCTACCTCGTCATGCCGGGCAAACAGGGCTCAGTCTACATCTATCAGGCCTACGTCCACCCATGGCTCGAAACGCACGAGCGCCAAATCGATGAACTTATCCACGAGATTCACGCCAAAGGCAAGGCCGCTGGCTTCGACGCGGTACAATCTGCCATTGAATACATGCGTGTCAACTTCCTCGGCCAAGCTCCTCACCAGCCTCCTCCACCTCAGGCTCAGGGACTGTCTTATTCTGCATCCCTGTTGAGCCGCTTCAACATGCCTTCTGCCCGATCCAACGTTGCTTCTGCTGGTGCCACAGACATCTTTTCCATGCTTGGTAAAATGGTACAGCAGTCCACATACCCGACCTCTACATCTCGCGACGCCCAGGCCGAAGACCTCGTCCAGACTGGCAGTCTCATTCCTCCATCTCTCTCCGGTACCGAGCGTACCGACTTTGTCAACACGCAGCGCGATCGTCTACAGACTCTCTTGCAGGCATTCGATCGTGAAGCCGGGTCAGCTTCATCGTATTCTTCTGCAATGCCTCCGCCTCCTACACAGCGCAATGTCAGCAGCCGAAAGAGCTACAACTCTTCCAACGAGAACCAGCAAAACTACCTCATGCACAAGTCGCGCTCCGACTCCGAATTTGAAGATTTAGCATATGAACCCATGCCCGACCCGGACGCGTTCCGCCCTCCGCCACCACCGCCAAACTTGAGCGATTCGAGAAGATCTAGCAGAGAAGGTGGCAGCGGCGGTGGATGGAGCAACATGATTTGGGGGAACTATGGTCAGAAAGATTCTGCTATCAACCCGCGAAAGGATATGTAAGGGCGCTTTGCTTTTTGTTTTTCTGGTACCCGACGGCTCTTCAGAAGAATCGGTCAATGTTTGTGTTTTTTTGACGCGCGTACAGATCGAACGAGTTGAAACGGACAAATGTGAGGAGCATCGCCTCCCGCTATGAAAATAGAAGGGCGTGAGTGTAGGGCAAGGTCTTGTTCTTGCAATTGTGAACTCTACGCAGATGCGATCACTTGGTGATTTTCACCGTCATGTGGCCAGCAAGAGCGGCCAAATGATCAAATGTTCTACGATATGGAGAGCATTTCAATGTTTCCGCAGTGAACCGTCACGAACTCAATATCACATATCCTCATTAGCTAGCAATCGTTTGGGATGCCATGCTCCCAATGCGATGTATTTTAACAAGACATCATGCTTGTTGCAAAGTCTCATCTGGATTGCCAAGCTTTCTCTCGCCAGTGCCATTTGGTCAGATTTGTTTTTGCACTTGTGTTTAGTAGCATTCATTGATAGAGTGAAGGGTGCATGCAACCCCGCGTGTCGGAGCTTGCGCACGGCGAGCGATCGTCACTGAGCTTCTTAAAGCCGAAGAAGTTCCTCAAATTTCTGCCGTCAACAAGCATGTGACAGCGCTTCGAGTCCTCGTCAACAACACCAAACACTCGACCCGCGCCCTCGACCATGCTCCAATTGGTCGTGCGCTCACTCCAATCCCTTCTCCTTTCCTTCTCCTAGCCAAAGCCAGCATTGCACATTTCGCGCCACACAACACCTCTCACACGGCGAGCACAACCTGCAATCGCCGGCACAACCCATCCACTCGACTAAACCTCAAGGAAAAACAACCAACCAACCAGAAAACATGTCTCGCGGAGGTCGTGGCGGACGTGGCGGTGGACGCGGCGGGCTCAGCTCGGCCGCGCGTCTTAACTCGGGCGCGGTGCCCTTCGACATCGACGAGGAACTCGAGAAGGAGTTCGCAAAGCAGAAGGAGGACGCAGACAACTTCTTCCCGGTAAGCCACCCGCCGATCTCTGCCCAGCGCAGCGCCAGCGCCTTGTTGCGCCCACGCTGCGAGAAAAGATGCGACCCCACCACCCGAAGCGACGGGTGCTCTTCACTCCTCCATGAGACCACCCGCGCCGCGAGTGGTGTTGCGCGCGCTCTGCGATGGCGTCGCAATTTGACGTTGACGACGAGCAAGAGCTGAACATCTTTCAGGAACATTTCCCTCACTTGGCTGCTCCGCCGACCGAAGAGGAGCTCAAGGAGGTCCGCGAATACCTGGACCTCTGCTCCCGTATGAAGAAGGGCTGGCTCGAGGAGTCCATCCGCAAGCTCGACAAGAAAAAGGTGGAACGCGCCAAGCAGGCCGAGAAGTACAACCCGTTCACCGACGTGCCGCAGTACGGCAAGAAGAACACCACCGAGAAGGCGCAGCGCTTCTCCGACTTCCCGTTTAGTAAGACATGCGCATGTATCTATGCTCTTAGATGTATGCTGACATTTTGCGCGATTAGAGAAGGAACACTTCCCGAAAGAGCTCTGGGACGTACTCGACGTCTCCGACGAGGACGAGGGCGACAAGCCCGACGCGCGCAAGAAGAAGCTCAAGATCAACACAAAGTCCACGCGCGACAAGCTCGCTGAATTCGACGAGGACGAAGAAGCCGAGAACGAGGCCGAGAATGAGGCGACCGAAAAGAAGAACCCGGACGACGACGAAGTTGAGGAGCTCGAAGACGACGAGTTCGACGAGGACGAGAACGACGACATGGCTGACGACTACAACGCCGAGCGCTACTTCGAGGACGGCGAAGAGGACTACGAAGACGGCGGCGGCGGAGGCGACGACGACGGCGACGGGTACTGAACTGGCCGCGGTCCCCTCTGACTTTCCGACTTTCTTGATACCCGATCATTACTTTTCAAGAATGATCTCTTGTTTGCTGGCCAGGTTCTCGGTGCATGCATTTGCTTTTCCATGCATGCATTTGCACCAAGATACCCTTGCCAAAACCAAAGCGGCCCCAATGGCCAAAAACTGCCAAATGCCAAATGCCAAAAAACTGCCAACCCCTTTGACAATTCCGTTGCACAGTTCATAGCATAGCATTGCGATCACAACTCACACTCTTCGTAGGAGACCCAACCACCCTGCCACGGGCCACCGCACGCCTGAGTCTTCCTCTCCGCCCATCGGAGATCACGGGCATGATGCCGACTACGGTGCCGACTACGACGACGCCGAATTCGATCACGAGTTTGATCAGGAGGACATGGCGTTGGACATGCGTGAACGGGTCTACGACAATAGACGCGTTCGACAGCATGGGCAGCAGAGACGCGCCCGCCTTGAAAGACTCCCCGACGGCTTCACTGCTGATAACATCAGCTTCGAAAAGCACGATGCTTGGTGAATGTCTTCCAAGGTCGAGATTCGAATGGTGGTTTTGGCGATGCGATGATCGTCAATTGGATTGCTGATGGATGTTCTGTACGATTGCTCGAGGGACTGACTGGGTGATCATCGTTTGAGTTTCGGAGGGCGGTGTCAAGCGAGGTTCAAGTTTCGGCCGACAAAGATCCCATCGCATACGCAAGGAAGGTTGCTTGGGTAGTGGTTTGGTGGCATCGGAACAAAGGATTCGAGTACGCTGGGATTGGCTTTATTGAGTACAGCCTGTACGGGTCGTCCGAGTCGATTGGATGACAATGGCTTTGTTGAGTATAGCCTGTACTGTCCGCGCAAGAACATTAACTTTGCAGAGTCTTGCCGTAGCAAAGAAATGTGTGTAGGCTACACCAAACTTTCATTCACTCATTGTTCACGTAAGAAGAGTGAAGGCACCTCAGGTCGACCCAGAAAACATACTGTCGCGTCGCGTCACCAATGCTCTACTTCGTCCTAATTCGATTCTCGAAAAAATCCCAATCTCACACCAAACAAACAAATCAGGAAGCATTGTTTGCCAGCATGGACGACCTCAGCTTGACATTCCAAAGGTTCGGCATGAAAAATTCGCCTCCTATCCAACATCACACCCTGCATCTGACCTATCCAGCCCTCCATCTCATCCCCGAGGGATCATGGCTCTATCTCAACCCTCCCACAGACTGCTGCTACCGCGAGGCACCACGACTCGGTACTTACCATCTCACTCCCGACAACCTCTCGTTCTTCCACCGCTTTCCTGTCAATCCCATGGTGCGTTTTCTCCCTCGCCTTGAGATCGCCATAGACTTACTTGCTATCGACACACTCGCAGCTGCAGCTGGACGGAGCCACCTCGAGTGCGTCTCCTTCTCCAATGCCGAAGGCCAAGTGCAAAACATCATCTGCCTTACGGTGAGTTGGGCTCACGACGATGCCGCTTCCGGCCCCACGCAGTACACCTACCAGCTCTCCGACATCGAGCTCACATGCACATTCGGCCTGAACGCCGCGCACAATGCCCACCCATGGCTGGACCTGCTCTTCAACCTCGTCTACCGCTGCTCGGACCGCGCTTATCTGCACGTCCAAGAGCAGTTGCGTGCGCAGAATCCCACTACAATGGTCCACCAACAGCTCCTATGGAGTAGCGTCTGGAACTCCCAGCCTGATCTACCAGACCACGAACTACTCATGACCCGCCTCGAATGCCAACTCGGAGACGGCAGCAAAATCCCGCTCAGCAACCTCGACGCCGAGAACTTAGCTGCGCACGCCGGCCAACCGCTCAGCATCATCCTGCCTTGCGGTCACTCGCAGCTCTACATGTACGCCATGATCCGCGCCATGCCTGACCACAAGTGTCTCCAAGTTTCGTGCACGAAATGTAGCCAGCCTGTCCTCGGGCCGGCCGACGTGGTCGCCCTGTCGAACCGTCTCAATCGCGCGGAGAGGTGCAATTTCTCTTGGGCGGAAGTCGAGCTGGCGATGCTCGATGCGCCGGTTCTGGCGACCGAGAGGGAAATCGAAGCCAGCGTGGACGTGGTTTGCGGAGTTCTGGAGGACACTCTACACGGGCTTGAAGTGCCCTCCTCGGCCACGCCGAGTCCGCTCTCGCTTGTCAATACGCCGGAGACTCAGGTCGTGTTGCGCGCACTACAGCAGGAATTGTGCAGTGCTGGGAATGTCGTGCAAGCCACGCCGGCGAAGTTGCTGCATGGTCTCGAGTCGGAGTCTATGAATGTACTGGAGAGATTCATAGTAAATCGCGACGAGGATTTGGCAGCGTGCTTGCCGTCGGGACTCTTGGAGTTTCTGGCTAGATGGCTGAGGAGGACTGTTAACGATTTGTCCGGCGTCTACCGTGGAGTCACGGACAACGAGCTCGATGATCTGAGCTCGCGATTCGGGCGGGTGCGTATGCTCAACGAAGAGGGCAAAAGCCGCTAAGGATACTTGGCAAGGCCGAGTTTTTGCAGGGAGGATCACGAGAGTTCTGAAGGAACGATAGGACTGTGAAATAGCTGTCAAAGGCGCAGATGTCGGATCAGTATGTTTAGCTCCCATCATGAATGTAACTGTATGTTGGGGCCCTGAACTCTCCTTGTTCAACGCACCGGCGCATTTCGCCATGCGATACACTGGTGTCCAATCGCATTATGGAGCGATGGAATCGTTGAAGGCCGAGATGGCGAAATTTAATAATTGATTGTCTCTTCCGCGACTTTGTGACTGGAATATACTACAAGACTCTGACAGCAGCATTGCGCTTACCCAGACTCCTCTTGGTGACCGCATTGCTGTAAGCTGCTGGGCCGAAATCTGCCTCCCCACCTAGCGTTCCGAAGATGCTACGGGAATATGTTAGCACATACATAGACATCGCAAAGTAGAGAAGCAAGACTTACTCTCCGACATAGTTCGAAGCATTCACACCAGCCGCGAACGTGGAGTTCCATCCGTCCAAGATGCCCTCAATGACCTTGATGCCGGCCAGATAGATGTTTTGGATCGCGGGCTCAAAGGCTCCCTGCGATGACGAATCGAAAAGGTTCACACTTGCCGACTGGCCCGGCCATGGGCGATCGAAGTCCGATGCAGTGCGCATGATGATGATGCGGCTGAAGTCAACGAGCTTAGTGGTCGCAGCGCGGAGAAGCACTTCGAGCGTGGCGTTGTCTTCTTGTGCAGTCGTGCAGTAGTTGCCGGTGCCGTTGGTGATGAGCTTGGTGTAGTTGGAGAAAGTCTCGCCGAGGATCGTGCCGCTGAAGTAGACATCTGATGTCGCAACGTCGCATTCGATGACCGAAGGCGCCTTGGTGCCAGCGGTGTAGAGGTCGGACGTCGCGTACTTTGCACGGTATGCCACAGCGGCAGCGCTGTCGTTCAGGCTTGCGTTGCGCGCGAAAGAGGCTGCCAGCTTCTGGAGATTCTGGTTCACCTCGAACACTTCGGTGCCGTAGATGGACTGAGGGTACTCAGACGAAGAGGTGCTTCCTTGCGGGACGTATCCGGTGCTAAAGTTGGAGGGAAGCTCTCGGATATCAATCTCATATTGGAGTGCGACCTGGATGGCATATCGGGCAAAGGTGACAGAGCAAATTGTGGCGACCTCGGGGTTGACTCCACCAATACCAGCTACGAAGAAGTATGTCGAGGTGAGATCGAACCGTCCTGAGTGGACGAGGGCAGACACTGTCGCAGCTGCATTGATTTCTACGGCAGCAGTTGTAAGCTTTCCAAGTACTTTTCCCATGGACTGAGGATCAACTTACCACTCTCGCCAGTGACCAACTGGCAGATGTCGCCATCAGCCGTGCAGTGAGCGTCCGGGAACAATGGACTGAAGCCAGGAACAGTAATGTTCAGAGCCAAGATGTCGAATTCCGGGATGCCATACCAGATATCGGCTTCTGGGTCAAACATAGAAACGATGAAGACCTTTGGTTTCACAACATACTCCAAAGCTCGTGGCTGCACCTTTGCGGCTGGCACCAAGCTGGCCGAAGCCGCTGACAGCAGATTGAAGGCGGCGAGGAGTTGAGAGCGCATTGTGATGTTGCCTTGGTCTTCTTGAAGGTCAGATGGCGTTGAGACTGGCTTTATTTGTTTCCGGCGGCACGATCACCTTATGAGTAATCATCTAACAAAAAAGAATTATGGTGCCCATACCATGTTGACTATCCGTGCTATCACCGGAAAGTACCTAGCGTTTTGTCAAGTGGAAGTATATCTCGGGTAGCCCATCCGTACTGATAACGATACAATCTTCGTGTACGTACACAGTCATTAGACATACGTCATGTCTCGAAAGTATGCGTAGAAATGGCTGCATCTTCATGGCGGAAAGCACATTCACTGTCGCTGGAGGAGATATGACGGGTCGATTGTTGTGAAACGCCGTAATTTCCCAGTAAAGCAATATACATCAACATTAGCATCAACATTGCATTGAACCCCCGATGCTGGCGTGCTCAATTGACCGGACTTGAGCGGAAGGCGCGCGAATGACGAGTCAAGCGTGCTCAAGCCTTGCCAAGCAAAAGCAGCCCGCCACGTGGAGTCGAGCTAATCGTGCCGGCTCATCCTTGTTTCGTTATCTGTCTCTAGGAGATAAGGAAAGGCGTTCTGTGTTGCGTTTTCGGCGAGATACGCGCCTGGAAGTCCGATACGCGCTGCATACTGTACCCATTAGGTGCGCTTGTTAAAGAATTCGACTGAGTACGCAAAGCGCTGCGAACGAGTGGTATTCGCCCTCTAGCGGAATCGCCGACACTCACACAACTCTGTATATAGTGAGAATTGCTTGGGACAGGGATAGACTACGGGATCGATTCTTCACCAATTAGCCCATCATACCCACGACCAGAGAGAGTTCTCTAATCACATATTCTTGGCACTATCAATAGCATGTCAGTCGACTATACCACTGAGAATCTCCATTCTCATCAGGATATAGTTCGTCTCGTATTGATAATGGAGTCAAGCTTTCTCGGAACTCTTTTATCGGAGCTAATCTTCCGCATTCTGGCCTTAGGGGGCCCACGGGACATGTGCGGCCTCTCTTGTGCTTGTCAGCGCACGCTTTGGCTTCCCACTGACCTCAAGCGGCATGACTCAAGTTTACACAGCCATGATCAGGCGTGAATCAATTTTGCAAGCGCACATGCAAGCCACGAGGGTGAAGTGCCTTAATTTGGAGGATTGCAGGATGTTCGATTCTCATCGGCTGCTAGAATCCTATACAGCTTACCCGATCCTCGAGAACATCCTTTTTTTTGAGCTACATAGCTTTGAAGATCTGCTTGCAAGGACGATTCATCTTGTTGCTTAGAGTGCCTACTTACATCCGGAGAAATAGCTTTGTCTGCCGTACTCCTACATGCGCTTCTTGTGGTCAGGCGCAGAATCTGAGTCGGACTCGTCACCTGGCTGAAAGTCAGGACCTTTAAGGTCATCTCCAGACGGTTCCTTGTCATCGCTGCCAATACTCTCATCCGAGCCGTCATGATCCTCACCCGTTCCCTTCTATCTTCATGCTCTCCGTCCTTATTAGCTTCACGGTCGTTCCTGTCGTCTGCGTCTTGCCCATCACTTCTATCTGCATCGCCGTCTTGCCCAGGCCCGGAGCACATGATTTCCCCTGCTTAAGACCATTGCCATCATGCTCGTGTCCTCTATCCTAGTCGACTGCATCGACATGGTAGATAAAACCTCCTTACTTACATTGAGAAGCAATAGTGACGGCATCTAGCGGCCATCTAGTAAGAATATCGGCAAACATTCATAGCTCAGAGAGTCAACTCGGTAACGATATTTCCAATCTCATCTGCCACCTCATTATCGAGCTTTTGTCTCACTGCATCCGGATGAGATGGAGCAGCAAGCCCGTCGAAGTCATCGCATGAATGGTTGCGCGTCTCTGAAAGCGGAGATCCGATAGACCTCTTATATGAGCTAGAATAGCAATAGTATAAGTTCTGCTAAGCATTCACTCTTCCTTCGCAGCTGCGATTTGCTTCTTATACGTTTCTCCGGCAGCAAGCCACCAAGCTCCAATCAGGATTGGCAGACTGCCTACAACGACGCAAGTATAATTCATACTTTGCACACTAGTAGGCATTGAGTATGGGAAGCTGAAGAAGACAATCGCAAAGATCAGCCAGCCGACCGTGATACTGTTGACGAACCAGCCTTTCCATCCACCCATGTGGAACGCGCCTTTGCACATGTTGTTGCGCTTTGTGAGGAGAGTCGTGCCAATGGGAATGAGATAAGCGATGTTGTTTACCGTTACGGCTGCTCCGAGCATAGCGTTGAAAGCAGTGGTACTCCCCAAGTATAAGCAGCCCAATGCAGCGACGACTGCAGTAACGAGAAGCTGTGCGTTGAAGGGCACGTCCCATTTGCTGCTGACCCTGGCCCAAGTGCTTGACCAGGGCATGGCACCGTCGCGGGCAAAAGCCCACAGAACACGTGAGGTGGATAATTGGGAGGAGACGACGCAAGGACCCAAGGCGATAAAGAGAATGAATGTGAGTCCAAAAGCGCCGCCAGCTGATTGAGTGACTTGACGGAAGAGTTCTGCGAGAGGTAGACCCGTGGAGGTTGTAGCAAGCGCAGCGTAGTCTTGGACGGAGAACATGAGAGTGATCAGGTAGGTGAGACCGGTCACAAAAGCGATTGTGAGCGTGATTGCGATTGCCAGAGGAGCATTGCGGGAGGGCTTGGTGGAAGAAATAGGTTAGCCTGAGTTCCTTGTGACCGGCAATGAGAAGGTCTGTCTTGACTTACGTTGGGCATCTCCTCGGTGATATGTGTGACGCCGTCAAGCCCACCTAGAGAATAGAGGGGATTGACCAATCCTGTGATGAAGCAGATGACGTTGCTCTGCCAGCCGGTGTTGTTAATCCATGTCTTGAAGACGAACTCAGGTTTCTGGTGGGTAGGAGCACAAGCAACAACAGTGACGAGAACCACGAGCCAGCCGATCTGCAGATAGAACAGCGAGAACTTATTAAGTGCAGGAATCAGTCGGTTTCCAAACAGCACGACGCCAGCAGTGATGATGTTGAGGCCCTGATACACAACGAAGGTCTGCCAAGTCTGCATTTCGAGATTGGGAATATAGAGGGCGATCAGAGCCATGAGGGTCTGAGCGTAGATCAGGTTGGTAGAAGCAGTAGTGAAGATCCCTAGAATCGCTGTCAGCCTCAAGAACCAAATGGCGGCTTGATACAAGAGATGACTTACATCCGCAAACGGTGAACCATCCAGTAAAGAAACTGAGCATAGCGCTCAATTTTCTTGGCGCAATTGCAGCGATCCAATGGTACATGCCGCCTTCGGTAGGGTAGCTGGAAACAAATTCGGCGAGGGAGGCTCCAAGAAAACATTGCATCATTGTAACCAGAATAAAGCCATAGATGATTGCTCCAGGCCCACCGGCGTTGGTCTCAGTGACAATCCCGAGACCAAGACCAGTCCATGAGATGGTAGTCGTTGAGGCAAGTCCAATCAGAGACAAGACTGTGAAATGCCGTTTCAACTCTTGTTGATGTCCTGCAAACAGCGTTTCAGTTGATCAGCTTGCAAGAAGGACTTGCGATGGCTTCTTACCCATCTGAGCCAAGCGCAACTCATCGGCATCCACGGAGTGCTCTTTAGTAGAGCCAGAGAACTCCACCACATCTTTGTTCTTGCTTGAGACGTCCATGCTGCATGAGCACAAGTTGAAAAGCGTCCTGATATTGATGTTGTATAGGCGTTGCGATATCCAACAGTCAATCGTCCAAAGTGTGGACACCTGGAGGTTTTATGAGAACGAGCATGTGAGGCATGAGTGTCATGAATGGAACTAGCTGCGCGTGGTCAACTCGATAAGGCGTCTTCAGGGCGTATCGCGCGCACTTCTCCAGAAAATCAGTAACTCATGATGGGTCGGAACTCTCCTGAAGATACGAAAGCTTAGCTATCGCTTATCTTTTTCTACAATTGGCCTTATCTGGGCGGGGAAAGAATCTGGATCGCGTGTCCGGCATGGGCGTACAATGTAGTGCAGACCTAATCAAGCCGGTGATCACCGGACTCCCCCGATCTTCACCGGCAAACGCCACGACTCATCGACCCGCAAGTCGGCGATAGAGCTGCGGGGCACAGAGGAGATCACTTCGACGACTATCTACAAACTGAACATCTCGAGTCGTGTAATCACCTGTTGACTTAGGATAGTTGGGAGCTCTATTCTGAAGCCGGGAAGACAGGCATGCACTGCGTATATAGAAAGACCATGATAGCCAGTCCACTGAAAGTCGCACACCTTCTTTCAGCTATTATCCATCTTCTTGGAGTTCTCGCGGTAGATCAGTCATCATGGTTGCACTCATAAGCTGGAGACAGGCTTTGGCCATAGGCCTCTTTGCTTCATCAGGCGTGCATGCTGCTGAATTGTCCGCGAACACCCGAACCCTCTTTGATGAGTCGATGGATTTTCTCGACACAATATACGACAAGGCTGCTTCGTACTTGTATTACTTCTACTATCCTCTCGCTGCTGGCCCACATGAGACCCGGTCATCCGTCTGGTATGCTACGGGTCTGCTTCAACGCAACAGGGGCGACGATGTCGAGCAGGCGATCAATATCATCAAGGCTGTTATTGGCGACCAAGAGAAGAACGAGACCCTGCAATGGTTTGGCGACTACACTGTCTACCCAGAGCAGCCTACAGTTGGCACAGATGCATACCCGGCTGTGGTAAGCTCCCATTTCCCGTCATGTGTTACTTGTTGGCTGTGTTGACTAATGCGCTGTTGCATCTCCAGATCTACAACTCATGGGATCCCAATTGGCGTGGCTTCATCGGCACCAACTTGATCGTCATCTACGAAGAGTTCTCCCGCCTGCTGCCTGATGACGTCCAACACCTCATCCTCGAGAGCATGTACAACAACACCATCGGTGATTCCTACCGTGTTGGTGGCGTCGACGATGACAACCTCTACCCATCATACTCAAATCCTTCCATAATGCGTGCCATCGCATCAGGCTGGACAGGTCGCAAGTTCAACGAGGCCAACATGACAAGCGCGGGCGAGATGTACGCCCAGGAAATCCTGGACCTATTTGACCTCAACAACACTCTCTCGGAGTTCAACTCTCCCACTTATGCCGGGGTCTCCATCTACGGACTCACTCTTTGGGCAAAGTACATGCCGAAAGACTCTGTGATGGGCCGTGAAGGACCCCGCATGGTCCGTCAGATCTGGAAATACACTGCATCCGTGTACGCCCCTGCCATGCGCAATATCGCTGGACCATGGGATCGTGCATATGGCTATGATATGAACAAGTATGTCGCCATTATCGGCATCTACCTTTGGTCTCTTCTTGGCAAGGGTCAGGCATTTGGCGCGGACTCAGAGGTGTGGAGCCTCGCGCATGCTGACGATTTCGAGTATGCGCCTCTCATTGCGGTACTTGCTCCATACCATGACAGCTTGATTCCGGAGGATACCATCAATATGTTGAAGGAAGCCGGCGACAAAATTGTCAAGAGGACGACTTTTGCCCCACCGGTGGACCAAGTTCCCAGAAAAATCACAACCTGGATGTCACACAACTTGACAATCGGTGCAGAGAGCTTCGAGCAAAGCGGTCTTGGCGGTGCACGAGAGGACAATTCACAGTGGAATCCTGCTGTCGTCCAGTGGATCAGGCCAGATGAGAGCGTTGGTTACATAACACTGAGAGCAACCGAAATGGCTATGCAGTCTGATGTCGAGACTGGAACTTTGTCTTTGACATATCCTCAGGGCAACTCGTCAAGTTCCTTCACGTTCTTGATCTCACCGAATCCGCTGGGCCAGAAGAGGGACATCATGGATGTTTCTGATATTTATGGATTGAATGTCGAGATCGATGGGACGATTGATAAGACTCCTCAGATCAGTTTCTGTGGTTTGGTTGGTGGTGCATGTAAGACAAACCAGTAAGTCATCTCTACTGTTGTTTCGAGGCGTAGATCGGAAAGACTAATTTCGTACGACACAGTGGCTTTGAGTTCTGGAACCTGACCTACGTCATGCCCGAGGGCAGCACTGATGTCCCTTCCATCAGCTTCAAATTCGAGCTGGACTGATTTCGTGGCCAAGGAACGCATGCAGATAGCCTTACCACATACTGCTCTTGATCTGAAATGCTCACGCAGATTCAATATCCGAGCATGACTGTTCCGGAGACGTTTTCGAGATACTTCGAACATTATAAATTCGCAGAACAAGATATTTTCTCCCTACTCATTGCCCTTCTCACTTTCGGTTGGATAGGCACTCAATAGTGATCGAATATGACCATTGAGATGTTGGCAAAAGCCTCACTCTCGAGCAGGCCATGTCCCAAGGCTCGAGAGTGTGTATTCACGCAATTACAGAAAGGGCTTCGTCTTCGGTAGAGCAAGAAAAACTTCTTCCCTCCTCCAGTTGCAGGGTAAGATAAAGGCCGACATGTCACTGTGCCAGATAAACCTTACGAGGTTGAGCGAGCTATGCAGAAGCAGTAATAGATTGCGAGAAACGGTATCTAAGACGAATGACGAGGGCAGTGCAAAGACTTCGCTCATTCACAACATGACTACGAAGCTTGTCGACGTTTCTCAGGCCTGTGCGAAAGTAAAATTTTCTAATCCTTATCGAGTAGAAGCACATGATTTTGCAGCCGGTTTTGACCGGACATTGCCGGTGAGTATGCTCGGCTGGCTTTGACCGTGTTTCGCCGGGTCAGCCTTCAATTGACATCGGTGAATAATCCGAAAGTCCTATCATTTTGAATCCTGTAAGAAATAACAAAACAATTGTAACTCCGATTCCGGTAGGGTTGCCCCTATCAATGCAAAAGTCATATGATGGTGGGCCTAGATGAGAACTGGAGCACTGGAAGGCAAAGCTTTCTGCTCTTTTGTTTCATAATTCTTCTTATCAGAGACACTCTCCAACACGCTGCTTTCTCAAGAAACACTTACATCTTCGTGACGCTCGTTGTTCTCCAAATCTCACTAACATTCTGTTTCTGCGAGATTACTTACCGCCTTGGACGATCGACATGCGTCTCATCATTCGTAAAGATGCCGGAGCTGCATCTCAGTATGTGGCTGAGTACATCGTCAGTACGCACAATCAAGCTTCATGGAGCTAGGCATCACTTGCTTCAATGTAATTGTCACGGCAGCTAACCTCGCTTCGAGAGAGAATCACATCCTACTCCCCGGGCCCGACAAACCCCTTCGTCCTCGGCCTTCCCACTGGATCATCTCCCATCCAAGTATACGAACACCTTATCGCAGCACATCGAGCCGGTCGCATCTCCTTCCGGAATGTCATAACATTCAACATGGACGAGTACGTCGCTCTACCGCGCTCGCACCCCGAATCATACTACTCTTTTATGCACCGCCATTTCTTCTCTCACGTCGACATGCAGCCACAAAACATCAATCTGCTTGACGGAAATGCCAAAGACCTGGCGGCGGAGTGCAGAAGATACGAGGCCAAGATCAAGGAAGTCGGTGGTGTTGAGCTATTCTTGGGCGGCGTGGGGGCCGATGGCCACATTGCTTTCAACGAACCTGGCTCCTCTCTCGTCTCACGCACCAGGGTCAAGTCTCTTGCCATGCAGACAATCATGGCAAATGCGCGCTTTTTCGATGGCGATGTGAATGCTGTTCCGCAAATGGCTCTCACGGTCGGCGTGCGCACCATCATGGACGCGAGGGAGGTTGTCATCCTTGCGACGGGCGCAGCGAAGGCCATGGCAGTGAAGGAAGCTGTCGAGAGCGGCGTGAGCCATTTGTGCACATTGAGCTGTTTGCAGATGCACGAACGCGGAATGGTGGTCGTGGATGAGGAGGCCACGTGGGAGTGCAAGGTTATGATGGTCAACGTAAGTGCCTGCCACTTTTGGAATCGTGATGTTGCGCCCAAGCACTGACAGTGCAATGGACAGTACTTCCGTGGTGTGGAAACCACAATCAATCATCATCAGCAGTCTCTCAGGAGTTCAACAATAGACCCACTTGCTGATGACATCCTGGTTGTTCCTAATTCACCAGAATCTCTGCCGGCAGACGAAAAGATGGATCTCAATCCGGACAGCATGGGCTCTCGTATACAATCGTTTGGAAGACTTGCTGCGAGATCAGTGACGATGCCCGTCACATAGTATTAGAACAGTAGCTTTACTTGTAGTAGCCGTCCGGAAGTTTTCCTCCGATCAAGGAACGCTTTAAAGAGCATGATCCGCCCAGCATTATCCGTTCAGTTCATGTCATCAAATTGCTGAAGGCTACCCTGATTGAAGATTTGCCACGAGTAGTCTAGGTCGACCGAGTTCTCATGGTGTGATGTTTGTGAATTGTAACCTTGGTCATGTTGCACCAATGTGGTATCTGGAGTCTGCAAGCCCCCAAGAGCGGCCTCGAGACGAGATACAAGGGTATCGCAAAGGCTTGGCCTTGGCCCTGAAAGACTACGAAGCGTGTCGAGATGTAAATTGATGTTCGTGAGGTCTAGACAGAACGTAGTCAGCAATGACAGGTCAACATCACGACAAAATTTGACAAGAAGCTCACCATCAGCCTCTCCCACACGGCCTTCGACAGCTTGAACGACAATCAATGCTGCCCAAGTGATCATGACTAAGTCCCAGTTTGCCCAGATGCTGTCGTCGTGCAAATGCAATTTCAGCGTTGCTCTTGCGCTCACTAGCAACTCATACTGCTCGCCGAGCGATACGTTCCTCGCCCAGAGGTTACATCCCCTGGCAGGATGATAGATTGATAAAACCACCAATCTGTGCAGCACATACTGCCTAAAAATGAGTCTGTTGTCCAACTGCTGCTCCACTGTGCAGTGGTTCCGCGCCTGTGATGTTTGCTTGGCAGAAGACCCACTCGTGAACTCAACGAGCCAATCATCTAACTGTCGCGCCCAGTCTCTAATCACAGCTGCGTCTACGGCTGTGAGACAACTGATCGAGTCAGCCACGGCACTTATGTTGACATCACTTGTAAAGCAGCTCCAGATGGTAGGCAGTCGGCGACCAGTGAAGTGACTCAGCCCTGCATGCATCATTCTGCTCAATCTGTACAGCTGATCGCTATGGCTGCTCTTGAGAACGCTCAAGGGGCTCTCGATTGGGATCACAGGACAGCTGAGATGCAAGGAGGCATGCTCCAGGTCCACGATCTGCAGTCCGCTAAACAAACGTCGCCAATGGCGACTGGAATCATCACCGTGGGCGGGACAATGTTCAAGGAGCAGCCGATAGGCGACTGATATCCAGATGCCGACCTGGCGAAAACTCGCTTCGGTCAGGAGCCCAGCGAGTACAATACCAAGAACGGTTTGGAATGCCCATTCGCCAGGCGCTGACAATTGGGTCGTTGGGACACAGGATATCGCGCTGCCGGGGATGCTGAGGTTTGCGATAGCATGGCAAAGGATCGTGAAGTAATGCGGAGCTAGCTCAGCGACGTCACCTGGACCCCGTGTTGAAGAGCTCAACAGCATTGATGCGAGCAGTACGGGCTGAGGCGACGAGAATATCTGGCGATCCGGCATGAAATGCAGGCCTGGCATACGCTCGTGGAATGATGAAAACAGACCAGCGACGGTGGACTTGCGAAAGACTGATCGTGGCACGTGAGATGGGCACGATATCTGCAGGGTTGCCATGGCATCCCACAATGGAGCCAGTGATGGATCCTGTGAGAGGGAGGCGTCACTGTCGTCCTCAGATTGAGGCGAGACAGCATTCAGGATGGACTTGCAGGGCTCAGGCATCGGTACAGTGGAAGCCAACGGCAGACCGAGGCATTCTTCGATGACCCGCAGTCTCGTAAGGACGCTTGATTGGAAGTGTCCATCGTGCACAATATCAGTGTCCAAGCTGGCGAGGACTGGTGACGCAGGCGACGGCGCGGCGTTGGCTCTGGGCACGAAGACGCAGGATAAGCCAGCGCGGTGACAGCGGCGGCAGGCATCAGTACATCCGCTGGCGGGGACGCATTTCATCTTCTGCTTACGGCAGCGGACTGTAACACGACAAACACGATCAGTTACCCCAGCAAGGTGGTGACAATGCATATTGAAAGACCCCGCTACTTACTGCAGGCCTTGCGGGCTTTCGGCTCCACGACAGACAGCGAGTCGCGGTTACCTGGCATATCGTTGGCAATAGCTCCTTGGGTAGTCCGCTCGGCAAAGTAAGGGATTGTTGGGGTCAAAGACGTGGTTGACCAACCTCTTTATCCGGATCGGTAGCTTCTCCGACAAAAAATGGCAAGAGCAGTACGTCGTCTTCGCCTCCACCAAGCCTGCTCCGGTCGATAGAGATAGGTCTGGTCATGACGTGAATTTCGGGGTGCCAACGTATACTCCTGCCAGGATGGAGCCGCGGGAACTCCTGCGATACTCGAATAAGCTGGGCCGCCCTCTGTCACCAAAATACCTCTGAAGCTACTCGTTCCGTACCTTTGACTCAAATTGATCCATGACGTGCTCCAATATTTTTTTGTGCTTGTCGGTCTTGATCGGCACGAAGCCGCGTTGCTCAGGGGCGCTTCTCATGTCTTCTTGTGTGGCATCGTTCAGCTCTGCACCGACAACCTTAGCGAGCTTGCGAAAGTCGTCAGATGTGGCAATAACATTCGGCGCCCCAAGATCGGCAGACATGATCGCTGCAGGTAGTCGGGCGTCTAGCAGTGTGGTGATGTTATGGTCCGTGTGGTCAGGGAATCCTGATGACCAAGAGGGGTGACAGCTGGCCATGAGCGGCAAAAATTGTGAAGATAGTGGGGTTAGACGGTATTGCCAAGACGTGCATCTGCCCCACCTTTCCAGCAACACGAGAACTGGTACCTCATGAGCTGTGGTGAGGATAAATACTGTACGGCTTTCTTGTGTTTCCAACGATAATTTATAACTTGGAGTGGTATCTACCTGCACCACGTAATGATTCATGTCTTGCTCATAATTCCGCATGAAAGGGCGTCTAGCGCTACTTCGCTCGAATCAGCATCCATTTCAACGTTTACTTTGCGCAAACAGCTCTACTGATCGATGCGACTCGAGTGCGAACCAGCTCTGATGCCAGGGCCCGCCATAATGTAGCAATTAGCTCGCTCTTGATATTGTTGTTCGACACAACAACGATCGTGCTGGTGGCACTCGGCCACCCATGTCCAGCGCAGACCATTCAGGCTCTGGCTCGATGGATGCCACCAATCCTCACCACATGCGTTCAACTGCCCATCGCGATACTACCATTTTGGAGGCCTAATCTGGGCAAGGTCACCGTTTCGCGATGCTGTTGGCTTGGCACGATCTCTGCTCTTTTCAACCTGGTGTAAGAATAGCCAAATCGCAAACGTCGTGTGCTTGCGAGTAAATAACAGCATGCAAGAGCATTGTGCTTCTCTGGATCTCGGTGGTCATACCGCAAGATAGAGACTTGGCGGTCTTAGGGTATCCTGGTTTGTTAACTGGTGCACTTGGATTGGCCGCCAAGTTTCTTGCCGCCAGTACTCCTGTGCCAGCATTGGCGTGGTCTTACATCGACCCGAAAAAAAAGGCAGATAATCTTTCCAGCATTGGGTGAAGAGGTCACAAAAGTCAGATCCGTGTGAGATAGATTTTGATAATGGAGTAGGGCTTCCTGATAATTCGAGTCGAGGCACGAATTCAGATCGACTACACACAGCGGATGAGGCAAGGTCTTCCCTCCATAAGTTGTTCGTGCATGGGACCAGGTCGCGTCGCCGTCGGCTGCGGATGCTCCGTCTCACTTGGGGGAAGCATAGGTCAGGCTTCTCACGACTGTCGTATTAGCGGCGTCGGATGTCGTGCCGGATATTGCGCATTTCCGGAGGACATCCACTGGTTTCAGATCACCTCAACGGACGACAACTGCGTCCCTAAACAGCGTCAGCAGATTGAAGGAGCCGCTGCTGTGAAATTGTCACTCGATATCGCAGATCATCTTAGCAAGGCCCTGACTCAGGTGCGATGTCGGATCAAGTTTTCACAGACAACTTATGACGACATCCGCGTGCACGAATGTTGGCCCCAAGTCATCGCGGGTCAACAAACTTTCAGAAAGATAAGCCAAGGCATCCAAGCGAACCCATCCGTCGAAGCGTCTGGCGTCGCTCTTTCAGTGGGTGAAGCGCATCGAAGCACTGAGGAAACCAGACCTAGCGCTTGGACATTCGTAGTACGGCCATCGCCGAGCAGTGATAGGACTGGTTCATGGCAAAATGTGGTCACCCTCGATTGGAGAGCGCCGGGAAAGAGCGACCACGCCATTTGGTCGATGAGGCCCATGTACGCAGCCGCTGTGCTAGTTTGCCTTGAAGGTAACCTTACTATCGATGCGAGCATCCACAAAGATCTGGTGACATTGCACCCCAGGGCAAAAGCCGACGTCTACCTTCGGAATGGAGATCGCTTGTCGCCCGAGTTCAAGATGAGAACTCAAGAATCTGGAAAAGCCTTTGTTTTGGAGAATCTGTGTACAGATATTCAGGCGTGGGCACAGAAAAAAAATCATATGGCGATACCTGTAGGCATGTTACCTGCGTTTCACAAACCCGAGACAAGCTGACGTCTGTACAGAGTTGCCATGTTCCAAGGCGTCGACAACAAGCACGTAGTTCCGGCCAGATATCACTATTCACTCATGCGAAATGTACCAAAACTCGTTAGAGCTGATCGAGAAAGTGACTGGAGATTCCAGGATCTACACTGCCATGCTTTGAAAGACGTGCTTCACTATTACCAGTACCCACACCATAAATTCTCTCGTTTTTCCCATCCTCGAATTGCAAGCCCGATTCCACTCTTCCTCAGCCTCCTTCTTGTTCATACTGCCCATGATCTAAAGAGTCCGCCCAATCGATTTTCTTCCAAAGATCTATTAGAATGAGTCAGCTTATGTCCGCAAATACAGAGATCAACATCGCATCGTGAAGATTAAGCTGTTTCCTTATTCTGCGCTGGAAGGATTTTGTTGCTCCCATCACTTGGGAGCAAGTCGAGTAAATATGCTTTAGCGCCATCGCGACCAGACTACTTGACATCTCGACAGAAGCTTAGAAATGTCAGTGTCGCAGAGTGATGTTATTAAATTGGATCGTTTTTGAATGGATGGCATCCGGTTGGATTTTGGATGGATTGGATCAGCTCCGTTGGCGTTATTGGATAAATTGGATGGACCTTAGCATTACCAGTTGAATCCAACCGCCTTAAAGAGTAAGCTGTGAACCCTGATATCTCCGAAAAAGTCTCCATGCGCTATTGAGTTTTCTTTTTTCTTAGTTTTAATCATACTTCATTAAAGCTATATAGCTTAGGGCACGTCGGTTATCTTCTCGACGACTTCTATGGCTTACATGTATGCTCCCGCGTCAATCTTTGACTGTATAATCCTGCTCGCCGTCCCGACTCTTCAGAGCCACACCGGCTTTTGGGCTCAGTGCCTTCCTATTTTCCTTACGTTGTGGTACCGCATCACTTGTCTCACTTCCCTTCATCATCTATCACCTCTCCTTCTTCTTTTCCACCTTGATCTAGTCGCTCGATGTCCCACGAATCAGCTTCATTGGGCTCGACTGCCAGCCTCTTGCCTACCTCCGTCTTCTCGATGAACTCGAGTACATTCACTGTGGCAATAGCACGGGTACGCCGTTGTTGGACACTGTCAAGTGGATGAATGGGCTGGCGTTTTTCAAGCAATGTGAGCAGACACCAGTCATCTTCGAATGGCCACGTATATGGGTCGAAAAAGATGTCGATAGTTTGTCAGACACGAGTCCAAGGACAAAGCTTGTTCACCCTCGAGATCATGTATGATCCGACGATCGATGTCAGACAAGGGCGACAGACTGAACTGTTCGCACAGTCCGTACACGGCATTGAAGCTCGTGCGTATTTTGAGATTTGGACAGACCTGTTGATGAGGACTTTGTGCGAGCCATGCGTAGGGCGGTCATCTCTGGTGGTATAATACAAACAACATAAATGATGTGGGCCGCACGAATCCTAAGACCCGGGTCATATTTTCCTTCTTCATAGCACGTAAGCGCCTTCTCGGTTGCTGGGTTGAACGTTCCATAGACATCGGTAATGGAATCTCTATGAATCGAGAATCTTGCAACTGATGCCAACTCAGAGAGCGTGGTACTGTACACGGCGATGTTTGTTACAGTTATAAATATCACTATTAGTATTCTTTAGTTCTATTTTCCTTCTTTATTTTTCCTAAAATCAATTCTACTATCCATCTCTTTTATTCTCTTTCTTCTATATTTCCTTCTACTATTACTACTTAATACCTCTCCTTCTCTCTAAAATCTTACTTATTATCTTTCTTTTAATTATCACTTTTATTATCTTATTCTCTCTGTTCTTACTCTTCTTCTTTACTTATAACTATCTTTTCCCCTTTCTATTATTATTACCTTTATGTTTCTTACTTTTTCTTAATCTTATCTATTATCTTCCTTTCTAATCTTCTACTATCTTCTTACTTTTTATTCTTTTATCCTCCTATTCTTTTTACTTTCCATAAATATTACTTCTATTCTCTCTATTTCTTTTCTTCCTTCTATCTTTCTTATTTTATATCTAATTATTCTTTATTCCCTTATTACTCTTACTATTTCTATTTCTAATTTAATTCTTTAAAACTCCTTTTTTTCTTTTCTTTTTCTTCTTTTAATAACTATTCTCTATTATCTTTAATCTATAATCTCTTTCTTTTCTATTACTTCTTATTTCTCTTTTATATCCTACTCCTTCTACTTTCTACTCTTTTTGTTCCTCCCTTATAATACATAATCTAAATTGTAACTTTACTTTCCTTTTACTTCTTTTAACTTTTCTTTACCTGTGCACTCCAAACCATCGAAGTATATCGGTAGTGTATCTAAAGGTGCTTCGTAGGGCTTGGGGTAAATCACATCAGATTCCACAAGAGCAATATTGTGGACGCTTTGACACCTTTTGGCTATGTCATGTCGTTCTTGTCGAGATAGACGGCTGTGTTGTTTCCTTAGATGCTCTTCTGCTTGGGCAGGTATTACGGCAATCTGGCATTTGTTCTTGTAAGTCAACACTTATTTGTCGCCATCCTGAGATGTCTCACCTTTGAGATTTTGATTGGCATTAGACCCTTGCTGTCTAAAGTTTATGATAGAATTGGTCAAAAGATAGTAATTGCGCAGGAGCACGATGGTTGCAAGTCTATCAGTATGAGTTTGTTATCCATATTTCTGCTTCCATAGTCAAAAGAAAGATGTCTTCCGTAACTTCCGGCCGGTATCATCGGCTAAACCTTCTAAAGACCGTTTTCTCGAGCGAAAATATTGTCTGAATCCCAGGAAAGCATGCCATTCACGGCTCACCATACGAAACTCTGACCTTCTAGCTTCCACATGCCCTGGAGCTTCTTCTAGTCCTCTCGCATAGAGGCGGCCAGCAGTCCAGGAATTGTGAGCCGTCTGATGGTCGCTTCCTTTCTCTACTACATCATAATCGCGACGGAACCCACCACCCTGTAAGTACCGCCTTGAGATTGCGATAGCGATATGGCGATATACAGATGTTGTCAACGGCGCCCCAAGCACCAGTTGGGTTTCTCGTTTTAGGGTCTCGGATAACTTTTGGCTGTTCCAGCTGTCACCCCCTTGCGACCAAAGAAATGAGTCTGGTATCTGTGTGGTCACGCCCGGTGCAAGCTGAGCGACCTGTTTCGCGAATGGGAGGATGAGCCACAGGTAATACACCAGGAGTTCGCCGACCTCCTTCGGTAGGTAACGGTGGATGATCTTGGTTGAGCCTGTGCAAGTGTATCCTTTATGGTAAGAGGTGACAATGGCGACAAGCCCGTCCTCAACGAAGAGGTTTCGGTGGTGGATTGTGTTGACATGCCTGAGGCTGATGATTTCTGTACCCCTTGCCGGCTGACCTGAGGTGAGGTGCACGAGCAAGAGGAGATGTTCCAAGAAACAATTGACCTGTCTCCTGTATCCTTGTAGCGCCTTTGGTTTCCACTCCACCTTGGAGTATATGTCAGTCGAGACAAATTCGTCACGCAGCCACTCGTTATCGAGCACTCGTCGTAGCATCCAAGTGGATCTATCAGGGAGACTAGCTTTATTCCTGTTGTCTTGTAAAAAGTTCCAGCCATTATCAATGACAGTAGGATTGTCCCGTACGGTGTGGAGATGAAGTGGCGGTACCACGTCCTCCCTGTTCTCTTCGGGGTGGAGCATAATGATCTCTTCGAGCAGGCGCTGCGCAACAACGACTTGCGCTCGCACAAAAGCTTGGAAATCGCTGATTCTAAGCTCCAAATCCTTGTAGAACAACGTTTTCTCGTCTTCTGACCACTGTATATAACCAATCGATGTGGTGCTGTCGCGAATCTTCTTGCCAAATGAACGAAGCTGGATGGTCCAGCTGAAAGGCGTGCGGCAATCGATTGTCATGAAACGCTCTCTCATCTCCTCTAGAAGATCCAGAGGGTCTGCAGACCGCTTTATCTCGCAAGCACGAAATGCACTTTCTAGCACAAGCATTTGACTGATCTTGATGAAACCAGACAGAAGGGGAGTGTAACTGTGGGCCTCGTAGAACCTGGCACTGTTGTTATCGATGCCCATGACAGCAAGGTATCAAAGAACGGCGCTTTCATATAGGTCGCCTTTGAGGTCGTGATCAAGAAGTGCTATACAGAAGTCGAGGCAGATTTTATCGAGTTCAACTTCCATCTCTTTCCATGTTGTTGTCTCCGGCTCGCTGTGAAGCAACGCACGGCTTTGACATATCAGTTTGTCAAAGAGAGCTGTTTGACAGCTTGTTAGCCGATGGCGAAGTGATTTGGCCGTTAACTTTGTTACATTCGTACGGTATACAAAAGCAAGGAGGCGTTTCCACGAATCTTTGTATCGCTTGTATGTCGTTGCCTGGAGTTTGACAAGTAGTGGCCGATTATACATTCTCTTCGCCGGGAGAAAAGAGCTGATACATCGCTGTCCGAAGTAGTTGATCTTGTCACTGCAGACTGTGGCGTATGCAGATTCCACAAGACGGTCGACTGAGCGTGCCAATACTTGGAGCAGTGGGTCACTCTGGGTACCGATCGGCTCTGCTAGCTCGGAGACTTCCAGTAGATTCGAGCCTTCAAGATAGCTAGTCCATCGCGTTCTCTCAAGCCAAGGTGACACCTCTGATCTTGATGTCACCTCTTTGATGCGCACAGATTGTCCTTCGATGTCCTTCAGCTGTTGCATGACCTTGTCGGTAATTGACTGAGTCTCGCTGGATGCCAAACCTCCGGCTGGTCTGGTTACATCGACACCTCTAAGGCTTTCCGCCGAAGCTAACAAGACTCGGAAGCAATGAGAGCCTTTTCCGGCACTGAAGAATCGTTGGTAGTGAGCTACGTGCCAGGGCATGAGCTCTTTAGAGAGTTTGTCGGCTACTCCGTATACTGCGGCGCTGCGATTTCGCACTCTCTTCCCTCCACGATGTCTCCTGATATGCGCATGTTCGACGTTGTGATGTTGACGGATCTGGTTGATGCTTTTACAAACAAATCCGCAGCTGTTACATCCAAAGCCTTGGTATAGTCTGAGTCCGGGCAGGGCCTTACTGTCTGGTTCTGGTAAACAGAGCTCCTCCGTACGTGGATCGAGTAAAGGTTTCTCTAGCATGGAAGGAAGTGTCTCGTTAACAAATTTTCGAACAAGATCGCGGCTACCGAGCGCAGTCGACTGCTCAATGTGAAGTCTGTTGAGATGTGCTTGCAAGTTGTGCGGAGCAATTGCAACACCGCAAGGCCGACAGACAATGACACCATGATTGGGTAGATGTAGCAGTATATCCATGTTTGTGAACTTTGCTGCTACTACGAGATCGCCACATTACCAGGGTGTTTGATTCTTTGATATCTGCTGTAGATACGTCCATATCTTTCTGACACGTTGCAGTGCACGGATTTCTCGGATCACAGCATGAACAATTTACTCCTTGCAATGGCGTTCAGGAAAGACAAGGGTAAGGGTTGACCGGGGTGTATGAGCGAGATTAGAGGCTGAATGGCACCAGCCTCTGATTGGTTGTTCAAAGAAATCGGACGCGATTTGTATGAGCATAGGTGATCAGAGCCCACTAAGCACTTGTCTCGTTTCTAGAGCTCTCCTTCCTCGTGGCGACTGTGGCAAACCTTTCCTCGATAGTCTACGTGAACCCAAACGTTATATTTCGACGTGGTCATGAGTTATGCAGGTACCTACCGCGACTTATTCACTTGTCTGGCTCAGAGAAGCGTCAGAAAGCCGAGATGGCGAGAAGACTCGGCATCGACACTTTCGCAAGTTTCACTGACCTCGATTTTCTTCTAAACCTCCGGCAATATCGTCGTGCTGGTAGAGCGCTTGCTGCTATCCGCAAAATCCTCAGTGACGTCTATTCTGAACGGATGGCGGTGTGTGATGACTTGAGTCTCGGCGAAGCAACCTGATCCACTTCGTATAACTCTTTCGATCGATCCAAACGATATGTCCGATGACGGACTGACATTGTCATGACCTGAGGATGTCGGGGTATAGCCACGTTGACTTTTTGTCAATATGGCTAACCCTCACGTGGCGTCACTGGTGGATTCTAGGTGCCGTCTTGTAGGAGGATGGATGAACGACGCGTGCTGAAGCTGTTGCTAGTGGACTCCAGACGGCTTTGGTAGGTGACGACATTGCTGGTGGACTCCAGGTGTTGTGGTCGAGTGCCAGTGGACTCTGGCTCGGCCTCGCCTATCCGTGCACCTGCTAGATGCTCTTAGAGGTGAGCGCGGCTATCTTCTCGGGGTGGTACCTCGTAGCGTCTAGTCTTTGTGATCCTTCGCATACCTGGCATGAGTTTGCCATTCTAGAGTGTAGTTCTTTCTTTGGACAGTGCTATGGACTCGGCACTTCCTATGTCAGGACTCGTTCACACTCGGCTGGCTGTGGCCGCGTAGTAGGATGGGAGAGCCGGCGTGCGTGCTACGTGCGTTCGACCTGTCATCACGAGGCGTACACATTCCCCCGGAAGCGAGGTGTCGACCGGGTCAAAGGAGGCGAACGTGCCCTGGACTAGGTGGTCTCGGCTCCTAATCGAACCGACGGGAACTCGAGCCTTACACTTAAGATTACCGTATCGCCTGGCGGCGTTGAATGCAGGTTCCATCGGTTGGGATCGTCTTGCGTGGATTCGTTAAGGCTCTTTGCTAGAGGGGTTATCGTTCGTGCCACCGTAGGCGTAGGCAGTCGGCTGCCACTCGATCGAACGATGTCGAATCTGGATGAGGGAGTGAAACCTGATGGCGGGATACCGGCCAGCGCTGTCTGTCTATGGGGCGTGCATCCGGTGGATGTATCGTCAGGAAGGACTATGGGAATCATCGATAGGATCGTCGGGTGCCCGCGAAGGCTATACGTGATCCATCCTCTGCTGGCATGATGGCATATGAAAGGGGAATGGTTCATCCGGTACCCAGCCCGATCCGACTGGCTTGGTCGGTCAGAGGGGATGTGTATGGATTTGCCTCGCTCTCTGCAGTCTGACCTTCAATGTATGTAGCTTGCTATTGTTTGCGTCTGCTAGCTTACATAGCACTCTAATGTGAACCCCTAACCCTAAGTGATTTCCTAGCTATAGTATATTAAGCTGATTAAACTTAATTAACCTAAAACTTTATTAGTAGAATAATCTTTTCATTTATAGTAGGAGATTCGATTTTCAGTTAGCCTAAGCAATAGCAATACAAATAAATCAGCTTAGCAAATTTAAATAAATTATACTATTTTTTAGAACTCTAAGGGTTAGCTCTTGTGTAATTCTAAATAAATCATATCGATTTATTCGTTTTCTAGCAGTAGTAGTAACTACTATTATAGCAATAATTGCAATTAGGATATTTGTCCTATAAAACCCTAGAATCTTACTCTAGTTATCTATAGCTCTGAGGTTACCTATAGTGAAAGCCTAGTTAAGGTAGGTGATAGGATAGAATTTTAATATTTGTTTCCTATAGGCATCCTCTAGCAAAGTATGATATAGTCCTTCATAAAGGTCATATGTAGGCTAGCATCGTCCCTATTGCTGCAGAAGCGCATACTTCCTAGCAGTGCAAAGGTCCTTCCAAGTAGGCATTCTGCCTGTAGGAGCGCTTCTAAGTAGGGATTGCTTCCGAGTAGGGAGTGCTTCTGAGTGGGTAAGGCTTCTCAGTTCAGAGATCTCCTCAGTACGTTAGGGAACCCTAGGTATATGGTACAGACTGGTGATAGGCCTAGTGAATGATACATATATTCTCCCTGAATTTAGGATAGCAAGTAAGCGGAGAGTTAGCTTCACCTAAAAATCTGCTCTGATTGATTCTTATGTACAAGAAACACGTACGCTAGAACTCACTATGCTATCTGGCAAGCTCGAACAGGAGGTAAAGCATTTATGTACTTCAAAAAACACTATAGACGTAGTCTTTACCTAGCACACAGCGTAGACTTGTCTCTCTAGACCCTGGTGACTGTCATAACGATATGAGGCTTCACGAACCACGCAGCTGATGAGCCTAAGGGCTGACCAGCAACGCGATGAAAGTTGTAGCCTTGCACCACGGCAGGCAATAGTTTGTTCAGTTCGAGTATAGAAATGTTCTTGCCAATGCAGGTTCTTGATCCTAAGCCGAACTCCTCCTGTTGTTAGTCATAATACATTTACATCAAGTGAGCGGGGCGACACTTACAGGCATATAGTTCTGCTCCAGTTTAGCAATATCAGCCGCACTATCAAACCAGCGCTCGGGACGGAACAGTGCGGCGTCTGGACCCCAGACACCAGTATCATAATGTACGACCCATGCGTTGGCCCCTACTTCGGTCTGTAGTGAGATTAGCACATGCAGTACACCTGTGACGTTTCCAATTCCGCTTACTCCAGCAGGGAAGAATCTGCCTGCAAGTTGAGCCCCACCTTCAGGCACAATGCGAGGTAATATCTGTCCGACCGCAGGGTGTATGCGCAATCCTTCTTTGATCACAGCTTGGAGATACGGTAAGCTTTGGGCCTCCTTAAAAGAAATCGGATCCGAGATTCGGCCATCGTTACGTGCGTCTGTAAGCTCTTTCCGCAATTGCGATAACGCAGCTGGATTCTCCGTGAGGTTGAAGACGATTGCTGAAAGAGCGATACCAGTGGTGTCCGACCCTGCCCCAACGTTTTGTGCAATAACATTAATAAACGCTGGGTCGTCTAATTTTCCTTCTTTCCTCAATTTCAGGCATTTATGCACAAAGCTCTCCCTGTCGTCCTGCTTCGGCATGTTTTCGCACTCCTGAATAGCTCGAGCTACATATCCGAGGATACCTTTGTTGGGATTTGCAAAGAGAAGATCTTTGATAGGGCCTAAGATCCGGTGAAGTTCAGGGAAAATTCCCACGCGGCTGCCGTATGAGACGGAAGCGTGTACCTCGCCCAGAATGCCACCCACGTCTTTTCTCTGTTCCATCATCCCGAATGGGTGACCCACTGTCACCTCCCCAATGACATCGAAAGCGTAGTATTGCATCCATGAGAAAAGGTCGAACCTCGCCCCCTCCGATGCTAATTGGTCAAGGTGCCGGCAGAAGTCGGTAGAAGCTTGCTCAACAACGGCTTCGTAAGACACTAATGAACTCATGCTGTACATGACTGACATGAGTCGACGCTGTGCCGCGTGTTTGCTGTTGTTTTGCTCACTAAAAAGATCTCGATGCGGTTCAGGGGTGCCAAATGCCGAGTAGAATGGAGTCTTTAAGAATTTCGTTCCAGGTCCGTAAATCTTCTTAAGGTTGTCTGCGCCACGAATGCTGTAGCGGTTGGGAGATAGCCGGACAACGTCGCCATACTTGTCGTGTAATTTGATATTGGTTCGCTCAAAAGCTCCACCCATATTCTCGTGCCATTCCCATAATCGCGTAAAACGTGCGCATAAAACTCCAGGCACAGTGCGTAAAGGGTCGCTAAAGACTGACCACAGGTAATGAAGTATGAGGGCTGCTGCGGCTATCTCAGCGCCGTATGATATGTTTTCCTTCATGAAAAGAATAATTGTCATAATGGTAACTCGTTCAGAGACACCTGGGTGTATCGTAGAAGATGATTATGCGTAAGGATTTGGGTTTGAAAAAATCTAAGGACTAATGTTTTGGGTGCGTGATAATTTCTACTTGTGTGGCCCGGACACAATCTTATGCTCGATTCTATCTATTGCCTCACCCAGGTCCGACTTCGCACGCCCCACTTCCCCCCGCAGGAATCTTCGATCATTCGAGTTGTTCCCCACTGACACGCAGCGCACTTTTGGAGCGCAGGGTATGTACCTACATCAGGGTGGGGATCGTGTATGCAACCCCACGCGACTGTGCTCAATCCACTAGTTTCATTTAAATCGTTGGGCTACCTAACTCTACACTTTTACGTTTTGTAAACGTAGGAGAAGCGGATCACTCTCTACAGACTTAGTATATAAACGAGTTAGATGTTATTCGGACAGCCCTAATACTTATATAACATAGTTATTATTTTAGGAAAAATCAGCCTCCTTAGTAGTATTGCTAGCGCTTAGTGTAGGCATACACGCGATTGTATTAGCCTTAGTAGCTTCGTATCGATATCGCGCTATCATACGTATCTTAAAGTATTATTTAACGAGTTATTATTCCTTTTAGATCTTTAACTATAATACTAACTAATAACTATAACTTTATCCTACTCTTACTATTATACTAGTTATACTATACTACTTGATATCGCTATTATCGTAACTTTCTTCTTACTACTACTATTTCTAAAGAGTCTAAGAAGCCTAAAGAGCTTAATATAATAAGTATTTAAGATAGAATAACTATCTCTATATACGCTCGAGTAATTAGCTAACTACTAGTAAATTAATTCTATAGTATATATTTCTTTATAACTATAGTATACCTACTATATAAGTAAAGTAGTAGCTTTTAGTCTTTATATCTACTCTTTACTTAGTAGGAATCGGATCTACTATACGCTACCTATAACCCTAATAGTCTTATATACTTCTAAATATTATATTCTATCGCTTATAATACTTAAGAAGCGCGAACTATATAATTATAGTAAAGAAGTACTATACTACTAATTTATATAATCTCTAATAATTAGTCGGATCCTAATTATAAGCTCTATACTAGGGTTAATAAATACGAGCTCTATATACTAACCGATACTCTAAAGATAGATAAGAGTAGAGTAAAGTATATTAAGCTAAAGAAGATTAAACTATTCTCTAAAGCTATAATCTATAAGAGAGGATACTCTATAATACGATATTTTCTAATAACTAAATAAGATATATTAGCTAAGCGAAGATATTTTATAAGATCTATCTTTGCTTTCTATTTATTATAGTATAGTCTCTAGTAAGTATAAAAGTAAAATAGAACTTACTAAGCTCTTTTAGTAAGAACAAAACCGAGAGTTTTTATATAGATAAATAAAAACTCTAGATAGTCGGCTTTATAATTAATCGCTTCTTCGACTAATATAAAGATACTATCGACTATATAGATTACTTACTACTATATTAGCTTCGAAGTTAGTACTCTAGAGAATGTTATAAATCGCTATTTAAACTACTTAGCTAAATAATATAATATAATTTTAACTAACTTCCTTATATAACCTATTAATCTATAGTTTATATTAGTATAATTAAAGAGAGCTAAATTATAAATATAGCTTTATCTTTATAAAGTAAAAAGATAGGACTAGGCTAATAATTTAGATAAGAGTAAGATAAGACTTATTCTAAATAGTATCTATAAATACTAAGCTTTATTATCATATTAAATAATACTACGATTATTTAACTAGGCGAATATCTATATAGTTTTGAGTTTTAAGTTTTAAGTTTTAGTACCTAACTAATATACTAAGTAATAGGTCTTCTAAATAGAGTAGTTTATTAGAATCCTAGATCAAAATAGATAAAAGAATTAAATTAATTAAGAGTATAACTCTTAATAATATATTATAAGAAATAACTATATCCTCTACTTTATAGCTTATATTACCTTAGTAATAATAGTCTAGTACTTTGTAGCCTTATATAATAGCTTATTAAACTTCTTCTTATATATTTTAACTACTTTTTTAACTACTATCTAAGAAGTAATAATTCTTCTAACTAGATTACTATTCTATTTTAACAAAGTTAAGTAGCTTACTATACTACTTAGTAGCTTTCTTAATAGTATTAGTATTATTAATAATAATCTTTAACTTTATAATTATCTCTCTAGGTATCTTCGATAACTTCGAATTTGCTATTAGGATCTTATAAGCCTAAGTAACTACTATTATATAAGTATAAGGTTAGGTAACTAAAAGGTCTAGTTTATACTTATTAGAGAAAGTATATAGTAGTAATAAAGTATTAAAGTAGAGATTTAGTATTCTTATATACTAAGTAGTTACTATAAATAATAAGTTAAATATAAGAATATAGTAGTAATCTTAAACTCCTATATACTAAGGAGATTTATACTATAGTTATAGTAATTAGTAGATCTTAGTTGAAACTAAGATTAAGGGCTTGTACTTAGTCTAAAACTGAGATCGAGTCCTCTAGCTAGCTTATATTTGTCACATAATGCTAGCGCTTCCTATTATATCTATCTAACCCTAATCGCTTATTGACCAATAACTGTCGCTTAGCTACAGTTCAATCCGGGGCTCAGTTCAGATCGTAACATTCGCCTATAGCAATAGCGACTTTGCCTAAGAATGCAATGATACTCTCGAGAACCGCTGCTTGTCCAGCAGCACCTGCCGATACTACTACGTTGGCGATGCCTAGAGAGATCTGTGATGCCAAAGACCCTAAAAACTTCTGCGCCTCCTCTATTCTGCCTTCTGCTGTTGCTTGCAGGCCGGTAGTCCACTGCGGCAGTAGAAACATCTAGTCAAGACTTGGTATCGGTAATCCTCGCCAAAAGGTCACCTTTCCACCTTGCGCTTCCATCGCAGCTAATGCATTATGTATACGCAGTTTTTCCGACTCCTCAGCTGTAACGAGTACAAAGTCGTACTGGAGCAGCTTGCTCTTTTCCGAAACGCCATACTTTGCACTGATCTCAGACGTGACCGTGCCCACGTCTACAATCAGAGATTCTTTGACTCCAAAGACCGCATCTGAGGTCTCGTAATCCGAGCCACGGACATAGAGTGCTCTATAAATCTCCAAGTCAATCGATTGCAGAGGCCCCAACTATACACAAATGCACTTACGTGATCAGAGGGTCGTAGCCGGGTTTGTCAAACATGAAATGTATGTGTGATGGCCTATAGCAGTGGCGCTTCAGAGTTGTGAGCAGCTTCCCAACAGGGCCGTCGGATGGAATCGGGTATGGGACAGGCACAATGGCCTTGAACCAAAGGATGCCATCTTTGTCAGTCTTCAGGATAGCGCGCTGGTCCGGACCGTCGCGCTCGCTATACTGTACGTCGTAGAAGCCTTTGCTATCCGTTTCCCAAACGTCGACTTTTGCGTCTTGAATCGGCTGTCCCGCTGTGTCTTTCACTGTGCAGAGGACCAGACACTCTTCTCCAGCGGGATCGTGAGATATGAGTGATCCGATGTCGGCTTCCTTCGCTTCGTGAGAGTGGAACGGGCCAAGCACGGTGCCTTCGGTACTCTGAGGAGGTTTTGGGTGATCGATGCTGTCGACCAGCAAGGACAAGCCAAGGATGTCCGACAAGAGGATGAACTCCTGAAACGCTGTCAGAAAGACTAGGGATGGTTTCGCAGGCTGTGCACAGCTTCGAGTGGAGGAAAGACTCACCTGGCGGACGTCAGTACAGATTTGTCCGACTGATGTGAGGAAATCAATTGCTTGCATCCACTCGTTCTGGCTCAGGCGAGTTTCCCGAGCCAGATCGTGTAGGTGCTGTACGGTCCGCTCGAGTATGAACTTTAATCTCGGGTTTTCGCAATGCGAATTGATAAGTTTTACATTGTCGGTGATGTTGTCAGTGGTGAGATCTTTCAATATAGGAATTCTAATAGATTGAGGGTCCATCTTGGTATTGTATATGGTCTTGTTTGGTTGAAGGTCGATAAGTGAGGGTGGGCAAGGCCAGCATGTAGAAAGTATGGCTTCAATAGATCACCATATATCAGAACTGACCTCAATCAAAGGGGGTGCGAGACTTTATCTAATGAACTAAGCAGGCCACCCGGCCAATCAACAGTAGAATGCCCCGGTGGCTATACTGGCATGTAGCGGTGGGGTGCTTTGCTGCGGTATCGCTAGTGGGTCACTCCTCGGTCTTCGGGTTCTGCGTGACAGGCAGAACCTACAAGCCTTTCCGGCGCCTGGATATCTGACTTGTGAAACAATTTCGTCTGTATGTATGACCTGTCCAATTCAATAATGACTGCCCTGGGCTTGAGGGGTATTGGAAAATTTGCAGGTGACCAAGTTAAAGTCGCGGAGACGATGGCTCAAAGCATTATGCGAGTTCCTGCGGCCAGCTTGCGCATGCGATCAATTAATCATCAGGCACATCTTCTCCCACTCTCTTCTTTGATTTGGTTTGTCATTTTATCATTCGTGAGTACCTGGAAGGCTTACAATTAGGAGACACGATCAGTGGTAGCGGCGGAAAGAGCGGCTCGGCTCCCCACAAGCACACATTCATGTTAGCGCTCTGGGTGGGGCAAGACCAATGCCGGTGGTGGGGCTTCACGCCACATTTACAACAAACAATGAGAATAAAAGCTACAGTCTGGCACCTACGTAAGGCTTACCTCAACACCATATCGCTTTGTCGAAGCCACTGACATTATGATCAACCTATACCAACAGCCTTTCCTCCAGGAGCACCATGAGACCGTTGTGAAAAGCCTGGTGCCGAAGAGTCAAACCTTGCCGCCTGGCATTCAGCGAAATGAGTTCGATACGATATTGTCAGACTTTCGCAAGGTCGTGGGTGATGAGAATGTTGTCACCGGCTCTGCTCTGGTCAATTTCAGCGATCCATACTTCTTGGAGGACGATGGTGGACATCATCCCTCGGCAGCGGTATTGTCAGTAACCCTGAATCACTGAGGCTCACAGATACTGATTTGAAGTTGTGCTTTATAGACCGTCGTCTACCGAACAGGTGCAAGAAATTTTGAGAATCGCGAACAAATTCAAGCTACCTCTCTGGACGTGTTCGCGCGGCAAAAACTACGGGTATATCGCATCACCAATTACAGTCGTGGTTTCTGTCACTGACCAATATTCAAAGATATGGAGGAGCTGCACCTCGGGTAGCCGGCTCGGTCGTACTTTCTTTGCACAGAATGGACAAGATTCTTGAGGTTAATGAAGAATTCGGCTTCATTGTCGTTGAGCCCGGCGTCACGTTCTATGATTGTTATGAATATCTTCGCGGAAAATGTCCGCAGTACTGGATGGGGTGTCCTGCGCTAGGATGGGGAAGTGTGATGGGTAACGTAAGTCATGTGCCATGCATGCGAGATCAAGCATATATTGACCGAGTATTGCTATCATCAGACTTTGGATCGTGGACACGGTTACACTATCCTTGGCGATCGTTCCAAGTCTATTCTCAGCCTAGAAGCCATACTTGCCAATGGTGAAGTCCTACGAACAGGTCAATGGGCTGCAACAGAATCTCCCAGCGCCCACACTTGTGACAACAACTTCGGTCCTGAGATCCACGGACTGTTCCTTCAGAGCAACCTCGGCATCGTGACAAAATTGGCGGTGAAGCTTGATAAGGCTCCACAGGAGTTTGCAAATGTCATCTTCCATGCTGAGGAAACTGAAGATCTGAAGGGCCTGGTTGACGCCTTCCGAGAATTGGGCCAGGAAGGAATCACACAGGGTCATGTTTTACTCACAAATATCAACCATTTTGCATCACACGCTTCACGCAAACACGAAAATCAGGAGCAACCAGGTGCGTTGCTAGAAGAAACGATCCAAGAGCTCAAGGCCAAGTACGAAACTGGATACTGGAGAGGTGTTCTCGACCTAGTGGGCACGCCTGCAATGGTCGCTGCACGTTTTCAGCGTGTTGAAGAAGTCCTGAAAGCTCATGTGCCCATGATAAGGCTCGTAAAAAGACGATTTCAAAGCAAGATTGGGGGCTATGTGGACAACGCAGAAATAAACACATTGGGAGCTGGCGTCCCGACTATGGGCGGCCTTCGTCTTGCGGATTACAACCTTCCAAAAGATGGCAGCGGTGCAGGAGCACATATTGACACCAGCTTAATCCTACCCAGCAACGGACGCGACGTGGTAAAGTGGTTCATTAAAGCCCGCCACATCATGGAGGACGAGGGCGCAGATCCGTTCATCGGATGCCACATCTGGGGCGATTCACTAATCTTTGTACAAGAGTACGTCTTCGATAAGACGCAAGCCACAGAGCGTCAACGTGGACAAAGATTGATACGGAAGCTTCGGGACGAAGCTAAGAGGGAACACTATCTGACGTACAGGTCGCACTTGGATCATATGGGTTTGTCCATTTCTAGCTCCAAATTGACTTATCATACATGTACTAATCAGCTGTTTCATAGATGATTGTCAGGCCCAGTTCGATTGGAACGATCACGCCTACCGCAGATTTGTCGAAAGCCTCAAAGTAAGCAATCATCTCCACCAAATACTGGAATCTTCGCTAATTGCATGTTTCGATGCAGGATACACTGGACCCGAATGGTATCCTTTCTCCGGGCAAGCAGGGCATCTGGCCTTCTAAGTCCGACCTGGGCCGTTGAACACGACTATTATGATAGGCTCAAACTGTATGCAGGGATCTGTGAGATGAAGCAACCTTAGACCATATCATATGTGTCATTGAAGGGTCCCTAAAAAGGGCATCAGGTACTTTGCATCAAAACTTATCATTCTGATAACGTTATCGTAGGGGAAGCTGGATAGTAGAGGAAGCTAGACGGAATTTTAGCTTGATCTCTTAGATTTTAGTCTACTACTAGCTACGATCATACAATCGCTCTCGCTCTCGTATATACTATCCTCGATAACTTTATCTTCCTCATTCTCAATTTCGGTAGTTATAGCCCTTATTATCTATCTATCTTTCGACTTTCCTTTCGATACTTCTAATTCTGCTTCTTTAACGAGTTCGAGGATTTCCTTTGTATTAAAGACGAGCTTCCCTTTAACTACTATATATTTCCCTTTTTTATATTATTTGTATACCTATTATAGCGCTCTAGCTTTTAGTAAGCTCTTTTTATAATAGAGCGACCCTAGAGGTTATCCTTTTAAAAGCTATTCCTAATTACTTAATATACTACTTTATAAGCATCCTAAGAGTTAAGGAATAAAAGATTGACTTAACTAGTAAAGTCGCTTACTATAGCTCTATACTCTCTAGTAGCTAACTATCTAATATAGAGTAGTCTAGGTCTTTTAGAGCTTTAGTAAGAAGTAGAGTTACTTATAAAGTAGGAGTAAGTATTTAGAAAATTAAGAGAATAGTTATCTAGCTAAGTAGGTAGATACTAGATTTCTAGAATAACAATTCGATATTCCTAGTTATAAAGACTTTAGCCTAAGCTATTATATAAGCTTCTATCTATTCGATTTAGAGTATTTATTAAGTATCTAAGTAAAAGAGTTTCTTAATCTTAGTAGATAAAGCCTATTTAAGAGAGCTAAATATACTAATACTATAAGATATATAAAGTATATAGTAGTAGTACTATTAGATCGATACTCTTTTTAATATAAAAAGCAATAAACTTAGCTATAAGGTAAGATCTATATCTATTAAAAAGTAACAACTTCTATTTTCTATTATCTTAGTATATTTTAGGCTTAAATAAGGTAGTTAACTACTTATATATAGTTATCAGATATCTATCTATTAATAGATATTAGAAACTCCTAATTTCTAAGTATAGAAGCTAGTATCTATATACTATTCGTATATTTTACTTTAAAGAGAAGAAGTAGAAATAAGATAATTCTTAAAGGTCTAATATACTCGATTACTATTATCTACTCTTATCTTCTACTTATCTTCTTAAATACTATAGTATCTACTTTTCTTATAAGTACTTTTAAAAGTAAAGTAGTACTAAGAACGAAGCTAGTCTTATTAATATTAAAAATTGTAATAGAAGAATAAGAATTCTTAGAAAAAAGTTTAGTAAGAGTTTTAGAATAAGTATTTATAATTAGATAAGTAACTCCTTTAACGTAGCTTATATCTAGAGCTCGAGAATAGACTAGCTTAAGCTTAGAGTATTATTTATAGAACCTATTAATCTACTTCTTACTAATAGAAAAGTAAGAAGTTATAGTTAAGCTTAGATAAGATTAGGAAAAGCAGATTTCTTTAGTAAGCTCTTATTTAATAAGAGCGTAATTAGGTATATAGACTTTATAAGTTAAATAATTGCTTCTAGGAGAATTTATTCTTTAGTAGTTAAGACTATCTTTTATATTTTATATAGTTTAGAATAAGAAGTAGCTTAAATAAGCTAGTTAGATAGGATTAAAGTATAATAGAGTATATTTGAAATAGGAATATAGAACGAAATAGTAAGAGTTTTAGAATAAGGAAGACTAGTCTAAGTAATAGACTAGTTAAATTGCGTTATAGTTAATAAATCTAAGTTAGTTACTTAAGTTAAGTATAAGGCTCCTATAAAAGATAGAATTCTAGCTATCCTATTTACTAAGGAGACTTATAAGTATATATAATATATACGATACTAGAGAAGTATATAAAGCTTACAAGTCTTGCTCTTCTTATAGTAATTATATATAAATCACGTGACTTATATATATGTAATATCTAGAAAGCGCTAAGACCTATAGTTCTTCGCGTATATAAACGAGTGATCCTATAGGTTATTATATAAAGCTGGAATATTAAACGCGTATATGCACTTCTGAATTAAGGTATATTCGCTATTACAGTGCGCTATTAGGGCCGTAGTAAGCGTATCTTCGGAGTAGGTAGGTATAATCGAAAGGAAAAAGAGAGCGTCGCGTTAAAAAAGCTTTTTAATACGAGACTAGCGCGCGGGACTGTTTAGCTTCCCTTACGATAATGTTATCTCGATTTCTCTACATTCCATGTACAAGCCAGGCGTTTCATAGCATACTGTAATCTCTCAGCAGTGCTATTTTACTTTATACGGTCACTAATAACAGAGACCTAAGCTAGCTTACGCGTGTAACTGCTCGCTAAATGATCCTAGAACTGGCTGTTCTCAGTATACATTGAGCGTTAATGATTCATATAATCAGTCGGCATCCCCTAGAGGGGCCTCAAATGTGAGACTTGACCTCGATAACAGTGCATAGTGATAGCTGTCTCGTGCCATTAATTGATCCTTTTTCTATCGTCGCAAATGAAAAACAGGTCCAGACACTCGGAACATGGCGATATATTGGACTTGAAGATATTAACCCTCGTTTTCCAATGCTCGACATTAGACCTTGTAGGTAATTGTCTTAAGTCTCATGAACGCATCTATACCCCACTGCGAGTTGAACCGGCCCTGATTACAAGTCAGTGTGGGCCAAAGGGATTAAGAGAGTGTTTATGGACACTCACCCAACCGGACTTTTTGGTACCGCCGTGAGGCAATGTCGCTTCGTCGCTATATCTAGTTAGAAATAACCTTTGTCATGACGCTGGCGTCACTCACTGAACGCTCATGCTGTTGATGTGGATTGCACCACTTTCAATCCCCTTGGCTATCTTTATACCTCTTCCCAGGTCTTTCGTGAAGACCGCACCAGAAAGTCCATACTCAGTATCGTTCGCGATCGTTATTGCTTCCTGATCGCTTTCCACAGTCATAAGACTCACAGTCGGTCCGAATGATTCCGTGTGGTATATCTCCATCGTATCTTGCACCCCATCGACAATAGTGGGACGAAAGTGGTACTCGCTCTGCTCAGGTGAAGATGAATCACCCACCGTGATTGTCTCGGCACCATGGGATTTGGCGTTTGCGACAAGCTGTGCGTTTCTCTGAACGGCGGCTTTGTTCACAAGCACAGGAGGAGGGCCATTAGCTGGGTAGACTCGCTCAATCGCAAGATACAAGGCCTGTAAAAATTCTTGTTTCACTTCTTTGTGGACAAGAATGCGTTCTGTCGACATACAGATCTGGCCGGCATGAAGAAACGCGCCTACTGCCACTTGTTGTGCAGCTTGCTGTAAATCAGCATCTTCGCACACAATGGCCGAAGCCTTGCCGCCCAGCTCTAGGAGGACCGGCTTCAGCTCTTTGCCAGCTTTCGCGGCTATGAGCGCTCCGACCTTTGAGCTTCCGGTGAAATTGATTGATCTTATCGCGGGGTGTTCGATCAGGAAATTAGTTATCTTGACAGCATCTTCTGTCTTATGGTATATGATGTTGAGAACCCCGGCCGGAAGCCCAGCATCGTGAAAGATTGAGCCAAGCGCCCAGTAAGTGCGTGGGCTGAGTTCGGGTCCCTTGACAACGACAGTGTTTCCTGTGGCGATGGCGCTTAGGAAGGATCTCAGGCCAAGAACGTACGGAGCATTCCACGGCGCTATACCCAGGCACGTCCCCAATGGCTCCTTCAGGACCAGCGCCGATGTCCCAGTATGTGCGGTCAAAGGAATATGTCCAGAGATAGACGCAACTCTCCCTGCCATGTCTCGACAAAATTCCGCCGCGCTGCTGACGTTGAAATCAACAAAAGCGGCAGCAGCTCCCGATTCTTGTTCCATATAGCGTGAAAGTTCTTCTTTCCTCTCATCGATCAAATCTCCTGCTTTGAGTAAGATGGTTCGGCGAGTTGCGATGGAGGACTCGCTCCAAGCTGGAAATGCACGTTGTGACGCTTCTACCGCGCTGTGAGCTTGTTCGATGCTTACTGAGGCGGCCGTCCATATCAATCCTCCTGTCAAGGGACTTGTAACGTCAATAGTATCTTCTGAATCTTTCTCTTGCCCATCGATCCATAAAGGGATCCTCTCCAAAACAGTATGTGCTGCTTCGATTCTAGATCCCATTACTGCTATGGTGATGGCGTAAGTCGAACCCCTTTTTTTTAATGCTGTGCGACGAACGAGGGTGCTTTGTAGGAAAAATGATCAGAGGTATTTCCGGCATGGAGTATCTCTTGCTTCGCGAGTCGACTCGGATGACTATGTATAGTCCATTCGTTGAGGTATGAGAAGCCTGACTGTTAACACGCTTACCACTATCTAGTTGATGTGGGGTTTTGAGTGGGGATCGCGCTTGGGCGAAGAGTCGAAACGTCCCATGGCACCCCACCGCGTGCCCACTTACGTCTCATTCAGACATGACGTAGGCAGCTGTTTCTGATCCATGAATCAAGGTATTACATTACGATGAGCGGTTTTCTCAGATTTCGTTGATTTTCGCAGTCCATGGGGTTGCTCGTGAACATAAGGGACTTTGTGATCAATTGAGTCTCCTCCTACCAAGGAGGAGAGGAGCGAGGTGTCGTGAGCTTGGTAGGGTGCCCTTTCCGTGTCACACATCTACACACAGGTAATACGAGGATGCTGATTCCGCGTATAAACGAGACACTGCAGGTAATGATTTGAAAGGAAAAAGCTTGGATGTATGTAGGTAATGTGTTTTCTGTAATGGATGCTTGGTTTGTCTAATTGAGTACCATGCCGCCTGTGACTGGGATCCATGCTCCATTGATCCACGATGCCTTCGGATGCGCAATCGCAGCGACCAGATATGAGATCTCATCTGGTGTTCCTGCTCTCGGAGCCCTTGGCGTGCTGGCAATGATAGGTGCCAGCTGGTTGCGGATCGCCTCCGGCGCATTCAGAAACGCTTCGGTGGCGGTAGCTCCAGGCGCGATAGTGTTTACTGTGCAGTCATACTTCCGTGGCAAGTCGACGGCCCAGGTACGGGTAAACGACTCGATCATTCCCTTTGTTCCAGAGTAGATGCTTGCAGCCTCGTCGGGAGCTCTGCTGACACCGCTGCCGATATTGATGATGCGAGATTCTTTCGCCAGATGCTTTAGCACAGCCCTTGTCAAAAAGTACGTTCCACGTCCGTTGAGATTTATGATCTTGTCCCAGGCGTCCAAAAGCTCGTCGTCACTGATCTGAGGCGTAGAGCTCATGACCACGGGAAGATATAAGCCAACATTATTGACGAGAATATCGATTTTTCCAAAGGTCTTGACTGCCTCCTCGGCCAAAAAGCGGGGGCCGTCCACTGTCGAGAGATCTGCTTCGACCACAATGGACTTTGGTGCATCTACACCAAAGCCAGCAATGACTTGCTCAGCCCTTTGCTTTTCGGCAGCCCATGGATAGTTGACGGTAACATTAGCACCTTGTCGAGAAAGTTCGGCTGCAATCGCCGCTCCGATGCCCTGTGAGGCACCGCTGACGATTGCAACCTTGCCCAGAAGTGGTCGGGAAGCTATGTCTTGTGCAGAGGATGACATGATAATCGAAATGTGGCATAAATGGATCGCACTGGTCCCGATAAGTGTCATATAGAGACCTCATTGTAGGCTTGTGACAACACCCCCCACCTGGCTTAAAGTGGTGTCAGGATTACCCCAGGCTGATCTGTCCCACCGGAGGATGTTTAATGGCAGGTGGCACGCTTCTGAACTGGCTTAAGAGTGCCCCACCGAATTATAACGTGTTTCACATTGGATTTCAGTCCATCTCAAGCAACTTGGAGAGGCAGTGTAAGATGTTCCGAGGACCCCGCCAGCCACGTAAGCCACCCGAACCGGCCTATGCAGCAGTGTACTTAGCACATTCGGCTGCCACTCCTTCTTCCTGCACACTTCTTAACCATTGTAATCACGTTCACAGCAGATCATACCAATCACCTATCATGGCAGTCGGCACTCTGTCTGCCTACGCAGCTGCGTTGGGTGTTGCCTATCTTCTTTACAGGCTCTTCGAGACCTTGCGATTCCATGCCAAATACAGATACCCAAACATACTTCCAGGCAGCTTGCCTGTCGTCGGCCACATGCTCAGCATGCCCAAGGTTAGCCCAGGCGAATTGAGAGTATGGTTCGGCGAACAGGCCACTGAGCACGGCGAAGCGTAAGAAATGCCGCAATGTGGGTACATGATTGGACTGCTAATCAATCGGTGAAAGATTCACGATAAAGATGGGAAGCACATACAACGTGTTCCTCAACTCACGACGCTTGGTCAATGAGCTTTTGGACAAGCGAGGGTCGAAGTACAGCTCTCGTGTGGCCGCTCCAATGATTTCCGACGTGATCTCGCGGAACCGCCGTATCCTCATGCTTCCCAACAACGACCTGTGGAAGCAAGAGCGTCGCATCGTCCATGATATCATTGGACCCAGCTCGAAAGATATCTTTGGGCCGTTGCAGGATTTGGAGTCCCGCGCTCTGCTCTTCGAATACCTGCAGGAGCCGCAAAGCTGGTACCTTGGACATGCCCGATACGCTAATTCACTCATCATGAGTATGGTAATGGGACGGAGGACCACATTGCACGATAAGAATCTGCACAACATCATCGAAGCAAATAACACCTTGCTAGAACTCCTAGATCCTGGCTCCAACATTCTGGACATCTTCCCATTCTTGCTTAAAATTCCTCTTCCATTAGGTCTCCAGCCTTGGCGCTGGTGGGGCGATTCGGTTCACGAGAAGACGAAGGCGTAAGTGTCTGTAATTACCTCTGAGCGTCTCATCTCACTAATGCTCGCTGCCGCAGGAATTTCATCGTTGAGATTGAAGCCTTCAAGGAGCGAGAAGCCAGAGGGGAAAACTCGAAATGCTTCTTGTCGGAATTCTATCGTCTAGAGAAAGATAAAGAGTTCAACGATGACCTCACTGTAGCTTTCCTTGCTGGATCCTTGATGGAAGCCGGATCCGATACCACACGTGTAGCTTTGAACACCATGGTTGCGGGTTCGGCTCTATTCCCTGACTGGGTTGAGAGAGCTAGGAAAGAGCTTGATGCAGTATGTGGATCGAATGCGGAACGCATACCCACTCAGTCCGACATCGAGAAACTTCCCCTTATCCAAGCTGCGACGAAAGAAGTTCTTCGTTGGAAGTGAGTTCAATCAAGTGAGCATGTTTTCTTACCTCACGACTGACATTCTGACTAGTCCTACCCTCGGAGAGATTGCTCATACCCTCAGCGAAGACGATGAGTTCGAGGGTATGAAGCTTGCTGCGGGCACGAATTTGTTTTGGAACCAGTGGTATATCAATATGAACCCGGACGAATACCCCGATCCTACGCGTTTCTACCCCGATCGATTCCTCGGGCCAGATCTTGATAAGCCTCTCAAAGGACATGTCTCCTTCGGTGCAGGTATGTCGCAGCCATCACGCTATTGATACACGTGATCACTGATCTCTTGATTCAGGACGAAGAACCTGCCCTGGCTGGTACCTTGGAAACCGTAGCTTGCGTATAACGATCTCTCGCCTTGTTTACTGCTTCGACTTTGCTGAAGATCCGAAAAGCCCTATCCCAATGGGATTTCCATTCCCCTTGGATTCGCGAACTGCTCCTTTCAAGGTCAACATTACGCCTCGTAGTCCTGCACATGCGGAGTTGATTCGCCGGGAGTGTGCTTCTGCTGTTTTCAAAGGATGACGATATGGTCAAATCCATAGCAAATCTGGATCATGCCTTAGCAATGGACACGTAACATACGACGTCGATATGGGAGAATTCGATCAGTCGGGAAATGTGTTAGAATATCAGCGCTTCTATAGAAGTTTTGACCTAGCTCTCGCTATGACAGTATCATAACTATCGCTTTCAAAGCTCACGCATCGATGAGTCTTTTTTTGCTTTTTGTGGGAGTTACAGTGTTTTTTACAGATGCTTGCTTCTTGATATCCTCTCTTTCCCACATCTTTCATTTGAAACGATCATTACAATTTGGTTCATGTTGGGGTAAGAAACTGCTCTTGATTACTGAAATTTCTCTTTCTGACTATACCAATATTTCGGAGCTATATTGTTTGACAATCGCATGCTCTATTACATATGATCGAAGTCCATGGAGTCGAGAACTTGGTATCTAAATTTGGAAATAGTAAATGGAAGGAACGGATCCATATAGTTCAAATACACTTCTACACTGATAAATATTGCGCATCTATTCATGTCGACGTAGTGAATGCAATCATCCATGACGCTGATCTGAGATCTAGCTTTTAGAGGCATGAGTGATCGTGACAAGGACTTTTGGTTTTACAAACCATGCCGATGACGTTGTCAGCGGCTCGTTAGGGACGCGATGGAAATCGAAACTTTCCACAATCGCAGGCAGCAATTTGTTCAGTTCAAGCATAGAGATGTTTCTGCCTATGCAGGTTCGGGAGCCGATGCCAAACTTCGTGGATCATCAGTTTCATGCACCTATGCCAAGTCGTAGAGGTCTCACTTACAGGAATGTAGTTCTGCTCCAGTTTGCTAATATCGGCTTCGTTGTCAAGCCAACGTTCGGGTCGAAAGCTTGCCGCGTCTGGACCCCAAACGCTGGGATCATAATGTGAGACCCATGGGTTAGCTCCTACTTCTGTCTGCGGTCAAGTCAGTACGCGTACAGCACCTATCCCATCCTTATTTTCACTTACTCCGGCAGGGAAGAATCTGCCAGCGAGTTGTGCTCCACCCTCGGGTACGATTCGAGGCATTATTTGCCCTACAGCAGGGTGGATGCGCAACCCTTCTTTAATGACAGCTTGAAAGTATGGCAACTGTTGAGCCTCTTTGAGAGTGATTGGATCAGATATCCGGCCCTCTTTGCGCGCCTCAGCTAATTCGCTTCGTAACCTAGCCAATGCGCCCGGATTCTCATACAAGTGGAATATAGTCGCACAGAGAGTGATATCTGTGGTATCTGAGCCTGCTCCCAGATTTTGGGCAATGACGTTGAAGAAGTTCATGTCGGTCAGCTTGCCCTTGTTCTTCAAGTCCAGGCATTTATGCACGAAGCTTTCGCGATCGCTTTTCCTTGGACTTTCTTCGCACTCTTTGATATGATTGCTCGCATACATCTGGATATTTTTGAAAGGATTGGCCACGACGGCGAAGGCGAGGCCGAGAGTCTGGTGTAGATCAGGGAGGATTCCAGCGCGACTGCCGTATCTGTTGGCGGCTTCCACCTCGCCAAGGATGCCGCCAACATCTCTGCCCTCCGCCATCATGCCGAACGGTTTTCCGACCGTAAGCTCGCCGATGACGTCGAAAGCATAGTACTGCATCCACGTGAAGAGTTCGAACTTCTTGCCATCCGATGCCAAGCACCCCAACTGTTCACAAAGGTAAACAGTTGCACTTTCCACAACAGCTTCGTAAGAGACGAGCGAGCTCATGCTGTATAATGAGGAGATCTTCCGGCGTTCTAAAGCATGCTTATGGCCGTTCCTCTCGCTAAAAACGTCTCGACCATCCGGGACAGAGGTGCCAAAAGGGTTGTAGAAGGCGGACTTCTCGAACTTGGATCCGGGTCCATATATTTTCTTAATGTTCTCCGCTCCGCGAATACTGTAGCGGTTGGGGGAGAGCCGAACTACATCGCCGTATTTGTCGTGCAACCTCATGTTGGTCTGTTCGAATTTTGCGCCCATGTTCTCGAATCATTCCCATAATAGCGTGAAGCGTGCCCAAAGAGCTCCGGGCACGGTTCGTAAAGGGTCAATGAATATGACCAATAGCCGATGAAGAGTGTAAGCTACCGCAGCCATTCCGGCAGCTCGGACTATTGTGTCCGGTGTGATCGGATGTTCCAACATGGCCAGTATAAGCTCCTGAGCGCCGAGAAGATGCGTTGACAATAAGTCTCGGGTAGAGGTAACAAGTCAATGCCGCGTAGTTTATTCTGGCGTTTTCGTGGAATCAATCAGTGATAACAACAATATCCTTCTAACCCTTCTAGATCACTTAGCTCGAGTATTATGTCCAATTCTAGGGATCATCCCCACGTTCAACTCCGCACTCCCCACTCCCGCCGTCCCCGGATCTTCTCGCGTGCTCCATCTTTACTCCCCACCAGTAGTCTGGTGTATTCCCGGACTGAGGATGCTAGAATGTGCAGGTGGGGACTGTGTGAGCGCCCACCTTGTAACACATGTCCCCGCAGCGGATAATGATTATCTGATTGAGCGGGCATCGTTTTTCGTGCATAATTACTCATCTCCATGCACACGCTATTGTCCGGCATATCGTTCTCTTGTCTCAAGATCACTGTCATGGGCTTACGAATCCTCATCATTGGCGCTGGTCTCGGAGGGCTGGCAGCCGCGATCTCGATCAAATTTGAAAACCCAGAGCACAACGTCGTCGTGATAGAATCAGCACCCGAGCTCGCTGAGGTATGTCTACTCACTGAGTCAGACTTAACATGCACAACCTGACTTACCACAAATATTCAGATCGGCGCAGGATTGCAGCTTACCCCTAACGCCACGAAGTGTCTTCAACGATGGGGCCTAGATGCTAAACTCAAGGCGCAAGCTTCTTGTCCCGAAGTCTTTTCAATTTATCGTTATGATGATGCGGAACTCCTCGGTAGGCGAGAGTCTTTCGGTAAAGAGATGCTTGAAAGGTTCAAAAGTCCTTATTGGGATTGTCATCGTGCCGATGTCCAGATCTGCATGTACGAGTGCGCAAAGACTTTAGGGGTTGCTTTCGTCTTCGGTGCGAGGGTCGATGGACACGACTTCCCAAGGCCCGTCCGTGCTCCTTGATGACGGGAGGCGCATCGAGGGCGATCTGATCGTTGGCGCCGATGGTAGGAAAAACACTTTAAAGCGCTCGTTACGGAATGCTGACGCTCGCAGGCTTGTGGTCCAAAACACGTGAGAGTCTACTCGGAGATACCATCAAGCCAAAACCGACTGGAGACCTCGCCTACCGAGTCCTGCTTGAGAACGACAAGCTCAAAGACACTGAGTTGACCAAGATCACTTCTAAGGCTCAAGTATGTCTCTGGGTCGGACCTGAGTGCCACGCTATATATTATCCATTGAAGAACAACACTGTCTCCAACATTGTTCTATTGGTTCCCGATAACTTGCCGGAAGACGTTCGTCGGGCATCGGGAGATCTGGATGAAATGCGGGAGATTTTCACGGCATGGGAACCCAGGTAAGCAGTTCCGAGCACTAAATTAGTATTATGACAGCTCAGATAACAGAATATACTAGACTACAAGGCTTTCTATCTCAGGTCGAAAAAATTGACAAGTGGAAACTCATGCACTGTAAGTAACGACGGATTTGGCGTGCATCCAATCCTAGAGAACTGACATCGACGAACAGTGGAAGAAATACCATCATGGCATAACGATGAAGGAACAGCGCTTCTCATAGGCGACTCATGCCACCCGATGCTTCCTTACATGGCACAAGGAGCTGGTTCGGCTATCGAAGATGGGGCTTCACTAGGCGTCGTCCTTGCAAAGGTCAAAACTCGTGATGATGTTAAGAAATCACTCGAATCGTTTGAATCAATTCGAAAGCCGCGAAGTGTTATGCTACAGCAAGGAAGCATGAGACAAGTTTGTTATCCCCACGAGTTGTATGAGGGAGCAGAACTGATCTTGTCGCAACACAGAGGTATATCAACCATCTGTCAGATGGATCAGAGCAAGAGGAACGCGACAAGCGTGCCATCTCTGAGAAGTACAACCCTGGTCCGAACTATCCATTCTACTGGTCTGTGCACGCCCACTTGGTTGTTTGTTGCACATCAACTGACTTTGCGCAGGATCAACCCAGCTCAGCAAGATCAAGTCTACGGCTATGATATTTTCCAAGCTGTCAAGGAGGGCAATGCTTCGTTGTAGTTGTATGGTTTTGGAGTGATGGGATGAAGTTTGTCAAGAGCCCGTTAGCATAGTACAGTCTTGCGTAACTAATGTGAACTCGTGGCGATAGCAATCGAACAGTTTTCCCCATCATTCATTTTGTTCCATGACGCTCTGCCATCTGCTTCGTGTTCAGCTTTTGCATTTCGGGATCAGCGAGTAGACCCTCCAAGTTACCGAAACGATCGGCACTTATCACGTGGGTTGCCAGTCTGTAAACGAACCGATGAAAAACATACAACGAATCCAGTCATTCAAGAGGTTTGTCACCACGTGTGCACAGAGAAGCTCTGGCGTCTCAGCCGGTGGGGCACACGAGGTGTAGCAGGGGTTGATGAAGTTTGGACTACGAACTAATCAAAACCTCTTGAGAGTTGTCGCAAACATAGAGAAACTTGTAAATTTTCGTCTCGCGCACGTGGAGTATGTTTCAGCGGCTGTGTACGGACAACGACTTGGGAGGGCCCGCAAGGCACCCTCGCACGACCACGCTCATGTTAGGTCTGCGAGAACGACCTGAGGATCCAGATCTGTTCTTTGCTGCAGTGCATTCTATCGAAAACTTTCTGCCGGCAGGTCCAACAACAAATTTCCACGCTAAATTCTTCCGTGCGGAGTCAGGAGAGTGACTACGACTTCTTAGCTTTTGGTTGGTAGGCGAGGCGTTTTACTCCCCGCAGCTCCCCACTTGAGCAAGAACGTCCCAGATGATACCCACTCAAATGTCAGATGATGCCGATAGTGTGGGCGCACGGTAGATTCAGCGCAATACAAATCGCGTTGTGTTTCTTTTGCAGTTAAAGTTCCCCAAATCTTCCTGGTGATAGTAATACACAGATCCTCTCCATCGCTTGAAACATCTGAAATCTCGATACACAATCTCAGAATGTCGAAAAAGATCATCTTCGTAGGCGTAAGAGCCGACCGAGTCGAGAGTGTATGCCATGAAACCTGCTAACAGATGTCGCGTAGGCGTCGGGCAACCTCGGCAGCGTGATTGTCCACCACTTCACCAAATCAAACAAGAATGGTGTCTTCGAAATCACCTTGACGACAAGGTCGAAGAACGCCAAATCTCAAGATGGGGCAACATTCGTTCAGACCGACTATTCGCTCGAGCATCTGACTCAAATCTTCACGGGTCAGGACGTCGTGATTTCTCTTCTCTCCCATGACGTCGAACTCGATCAGAGAATCCTTGTCAATGCTGCCAAGGCAGCCGGCGTGAAGCTGTTCATTCCATCCGAGTTCGGGATTCGCACGTACAGTGAAAAGCTACCAGCCGATATGACTATCGCTACTGTGAAGCAAAAGACTGTCAAACATCTCAGGGCGACAGAGGATCAATTGCCCTGGATTGCTTTGATCTCAAACGCATGGATCGACTTTGTAAGGTCACACTTCTGTCTCTTGCACGGATGATATAGCTAACTAGCGATCTCGGTTCAATTAGGCCTTGTTGGATGGACTAATGGGGTTCAACCTCGAAGCGAGGAAAGCCACCATTTACGACAGCGGCGACAAGCCGTTCGCCACTTCTACCCGCGACTTTGTCGCGACGGCGCTCTTCAACCTGCTGTCGGATGATTCAGCCATTGAAGAGGCCAAAAACCAATACATACATGTCTCTGGAATCCCCTCCGTTGCTCAAAATGACATTCTCAAGGTCCTGAGAAAGTATGATCCGGGTCAGTGGTCAGTCGAGCTCGTGAACTCCTTGGAAATACTCAAGCAAGCACACGATGACGTACGCAATCAAGACTTCTGGGGGATAGGAAAGATGGTGCAGGTCTATACATTCTCTGATGATTTGGGAATCGGTAGTTTCGATGACACAAAGGTTTGGAACACCAGATTGGGACTGGAAGAGCAAAACCTGGAGGCCGTAATCCGAGGAGTGCTGGAAGGAGATTTCAAAATCATCCACTTCCCCCCGCACAAGATTCCCACGACTCTCCTCCCAGAGGTCGTAGCTGCTGCGTGAAAGACTAGGAAGGTACGATGAGCTTTAGTCGAATTCTTGTATAGTCTGAAATCAACGCTGCTCAAAGCATAATAGCTTGACTGCCGTAGACCCTAGTGATAATTCAGCACACAACGAAGAACATGCAATACCGATGGATTCACCTATTCTCTACGGGAATGCTATGGAATAACAACAAGACTGAAGTATCTGCGATATCCAACGTTCCAGATTCCCGCTGCATTTAAAATTAAGCGCGCCTTTTCAAAGAACCACTGTGGGGCTCAGTGGTGCCCAATGGAAAGGGTGGGGCCAATCTCCGGAAACCCAGCTTAATAAAACCGGAGGCCGGGCATGCTCAGCACTTCAGTCCTGGCAGCACTTCTCATCTTTGACTCATCAACATGGCTACATCCAGATCGTTTGAATACAACGCTAACCCCTCGCGGGTCGTCTTCGGGAGAGGTAGCCTGTCGAAGCTGCCAGAGGAGATCGCAAGACTGGCAAAAATACGACCACTTCTACTCTCGACACCGGAGCAAGAAGCAGACGTAAAGCGGTTACAAAAAGCTCTTGAGGATGCTTCGATAAAGGCGGCCGGGGTATTTGCCAGAGCGACAATGCACACCCCTCTGAATGTCACTGAGCGAGCTCTCGAGTTCGCCAAGTCTTCGCAAGCCGATAGCATTATCTCTTATGGCGGGGGAAGCACTATCGGCCTTGGAAAAGCCATCAGCGTTCGCACTGGACTCCCTCATATCTGCATACCTACAACTTATGCCGGAAGCGAGATGACTCCAATCCTGGGCGAGACGATAGGCGATCGGAAGACGACGCGTAGCGATCCAAGCATCCTTCCAACAACTGTGATCTACGATGTCGACCTAACACTAACGCTGCCAGCCGGCATGTCTGTTACCTCGGGTGTAAATGCAATCGCTCATGCAGGTAGGGAGATAGACACACTTGCCTGCTAGATCTGCTGACTTCGTGTGCAGTGGAAGCATTGTACGCTCGCAATACAAACCCGATTATGAATCTGCTGGCATTGGAGGGGATCGAAGTTTTGGCGCAGGCTCTACCGATCATCGTGAATGAGCCCAAAGATGTCGTTGCCCGAGCTGACGCGCAATACGGAGCTTGGTTATGCGCGATGTGCCTTGGATCCGTTGGCATGGCATTGCACCACAAACTCTGCCACACCTTGGGTGGCAGTTTCAATTTGCCACATGCCGAGACACACACCGTTGTCTTGCCGCATGCCATCGCTTACAATGCGCCGAGCATACCTGATGTCTTGGACAAGCTTGCTGGAGTCTTGTCGGGATCTGAGGGGGATGCAATCCGGGGCATCAACCTGCTTCTCGAGAAGCTCAAGGTCCCACGTGGGCTTTGCAAATTCGGAATGAAGGAAGACGACGTCGATAAGGCGGCTGACATTGCTGTTTCCAGCCCCTACTGGAACCCGAGGAGCATTGAACGAGATGCACTTCGCGAAACAATTCGGAGATGCTGGGCCGGCGAACCTGCACGTGCGGACATCTGATCTCCTACTCCAAATTCGCCGACTGTCAACGGATCTAGCCGATCTTTTTGCCCTGTGCTTTCTTGCACTTTTAGAAGACAATAGACGAAAAGGTAGAAAGGATGGACAGTGTGTGTAGCTAGTATCTGTTGTATTGTTCTTGCGCCACTTCGAATTCTGCCACCACCTGTAAAATTGCAAACCTCCAAAGGGAAATATCTCACATACTCCGATCATTCCTATGTCCCACGAGGCTGCAGGGTATTTCGTAGCTGCACTGCTGGAATTCCTGTGGCCTTGGACGAATGAAGCACATGCCATATTTGCCTTGCGGAAGCACTGCATTCGTCCCAAATCTACATACGGCGGAACTACGCGGATCTTATTTCTCTTCATCGACCTCCTCCTTACCGACAAAACTGATGGTGCCCCGAAATGGGCATTCTCCAGTTTCCAACCCTCCACCGATTATTCAGCCCCGCTCGCTTCCTAGCGGCTTGTGGAGATACCATATGTCACAATGCTGAAGAATGAATGCCAAAGCCGGGACGGGGCTAGAGGTGCGTATCCTTTCACCATTGAAGCCACCTCGCGATCCCCAGAAGCTGAACGAGCACGTGGGTCAGTCTTCACTTGGCGTGGTGGGGAGCGTGGGTTATATATGATGGAGTGCCTTGTGCGCCTCTAGCGGGGCGTGTGGTGGGACGTGTGGTGGGTACGTGTTCCGCGGAATCGGTTTGCACCCGGTAGCAACCGGAGCGTCACCAGATAGGACTTCTATCGCCCTTAATTTATTGCCTGAGCATCTAGACCAGCGGAGCAACGCAAGAGCCGGGAAATTCGCACTGTTTTGCAATGTCAGGGTATAGCAAAGCCTGTTGCACGAAACCTGTCAGTGACGCAAGCAACGAGAATATTGCTGGATCCTTCAACACCATCGGCGGGGTCAAGAGCTACGTCACAGGTCCTCGAAATGCCGAAACGGCGGTTTTGATCAACTACGACATTTTCGGCTTCACAAACACTTTGTCGTTGAAAGCGGCCGATGTGTTTGGAAATGCTGGCTATCTCACCGTCGTGCCCGATCTGCTCAACGGCGAACACCCAGACGTGAGATGGCTGGCCGAGGGCACGGCCGAGGGCCTTGCCAAGTTCGAGGGATTTGCAAAGGAGAAAATCGACTTCTCCGCGACGGCCGAAAAACTCCCGTCGTTGTTAGACTCGATCCAGAAGGAATTTCCAGGTGTCAAAGCCTGGGGTGCGGTTGGTTGTACGTTTGTCTCATCGCTCATAAAAGAGTCCAGCACAGATTGCTGACGAATCACAATAGACTGTTGGGGCGGCAAGGTCATAGCTCTGGCAAGTCGACAAGGAACCCTTTTCAAGGCCACGGTGCAATCAAGTCCCGCTGCCGTGGCTGGAGGCGACGCCGCGGATATTGTAATCCCGCATCTGATGCTTGCCAGTAACGAGGAACCAGCGTTGGACGTGAAGGCGTTCTCCTCAAATTTGAAAGTCGCTGGTGCAGTAGAGACTTTCGAAAACCAGCCTCACGGATGGATGAGTTCAAGGGCGGATTTGAAGACTGATCAAGGCCGCGCTGATTATGAGCGCGGATATATACTAGCGCTAGAATTCTTGAGTGAGCACCTAATGGCATGAGTAGGATTGATGCAATGGAGGCAAGGCTAGTCGAATCATATAACGAAGAGCAATTGCAAGTATGTCTTGCGGAATAGCATTCCTTTTCGAGTAGTCGAGTGCCAACGATGGATAGCGCCAGCTTGTTGGTCTTTGTTATTTTACGAGTGACTACTGTTCTGTTGCTTTTAAAGAGGCCCGCCTTCCAGTCTACATCGCTCTTCAAATGTTTTAGACCACACAATTCCGAGAATATCAGTGCTAATCAATGTAATGACCAGTGGCCTAGTGTTTTGTCCTTCATGGCGATCAATTTGAATGGCTGTGACACGCAAGTCCTCACTAACGAACCAACCTCTGCATCATCCAGTACACGCGACTAATCATGGCACTTTTCGGACAACGAAGACGCACTTTACTGCGAACTTGCATCAGTCCCGAGCGACAGACAAACAGAGGAAGCTCTGAACGTATGCTGCTCGTCTCTAGCATCTCGAAGGCACTGAACACAACGTATTTTTGTGGAAAGAATGATCCTATCTGAAAAGAGGCAGGGAATGACACTTCGTCAATCATGATCGCAGAGACACGCCACTTCACCTTTACCCCAGGAATGCAAAGCCGATTAGTGATGTCTCTACAATTCTATAGAGCCCACCCAATCACGGATGGCAGCGGGTACAGGCTGTTTCGCACCGGATCTTCTAGGCCCGGCCTCCCGCCCAGAAGTCCCGCACCTACCGAGCCCATCCGGACTGTCCTACGGTTTGAGCCTGCGAAACAAGCTCGCTCCGTTCGCGGCGGCAGATCTCAGCATGCCGACGGTAAGCACAACATTCCTCATCCCGCTGGGTCACGTGGACCAAGATTTGGTCCAGGGTGCCATGCCAATCGTGTGGGAGCAGGGCACATAGGGCATGGTAGGCGATGCAGAATTCCGACAGAATATGGATGCTTGGTTATAACACTGGTGAAAATCGTAAAGATGCCGTCGGTTTCATATTTCCATGGGAACATAGGGAGCAGATTCTCCGACGTGAATGTCCCCACAAGCGGTCGGCGTGTGGTCGAAGAAAGATGAGTGTGAAGGTAAGAAAGTGATTTGAACTACCGGAAGGCCGCTATCTCTTGTTTGCGACGATAGGGGGTTCGTGGTCCATGGTAAAAGCAGGAATCCAAAGCTCTGGAAAAGGAATGATCTTTTAACCAAAATCGATATGCAAGGGTACGATGCACATCGTACTCATCACTGAGGAAGCACTCCCAGAGCGGCATCAATGTCCGCGCCATCGACCCAGCTGCCGTGAAGACCGTCCAGAAGCTTCAAAGGAAGGATTACCTCGCCAATGGGGCCTTTGGAGATGTTGTTCGCATCAAGGAAGAGTAGGTGATTTCTTTGGGTCTTGTAAAGGTCGACGAGGACGACGATGTATCCGTCGTCGATCGCCGCGCATTTGTGACGAGGTACGAAGCAAGGCTCTTGGAAGGTCGTATCGGGGCCGTGAGAGTACTCCTCTTGCTCGCCCGTTTCCAGGTCGTAGCAGACCAGCGTATTGAAGCCGGCTTGTGCGGCGGTGGTGTGTGAGTGTTTGGATCTCTCGGGGTTGGCATTCAGGGCCCAGAATTTCTTGTACGGCTTGCCTGTTGCCCTGTCGTCGACACGGCCGAACTCGTTGACACCGGGTATCAGAAGCTTCTCTGGAACGATAGTCTTGTCCGTGTCGCCCTTGGGGTCGAAGCGAAATCTGTAGACTGGGGCGCGGAGGTCTTGTGGGTTGTCCGCGAACTTGACGCCCTTGCTGTTGGGGAAGAAGGGGAAGAGGAAGTGAGTCCAGACGCTGCAGTCAAGGACAATATTACCCTGCTCGTCCTCGTATCCATTTATGGTGTGGGAGAAGCATCCTTTCATCGCCTTGAACCACTTCACGTCTTCTGCTGTCGCTCCTCTTCGCGGCACGATGCCAATGAGCTGGTGGTCGGCCTCTTCGTCGTAGTAGAAATGCTCTGCACCTTTCTTCTGCTCTTCGATAGATGCTGCAGTCATGCGGTTGATCGGAAACACAACCCAAGACTTGGTGACCCAGAAGTCATGGATGGAGGAAGCCCAAGGCTGTTGGAACCAAACCTCTTCTGTTACCAGTCCATCATTTCCAACAGTGAATATGCAGATGTCCCTGGTACTGTCTCCCTTCGCCTCATATCCGTAGCCGATCAGCTCACCAGTCTCGGTATCGGGCTTCGGGTGGGCGGTATGCGTTGGTGATGTAAGGGTGCCGCGATAGTTGTGCACTCCCAGCGTGTCGAGGGTGCGGGGGTTCAGCGCCCAGGGCAAGCCATCTTCCTTGATGGCGAAGAGTGTCCCGGCGTGGAAGATAACGTGGGTGTTCGCAGTGGTGCGGGTGATCACGTCACGAACCCGCGGATCATCGGTGTAGCGATTGCGGTATTTCCCAAATAGAGCCTGGCGCTCTTTCCGCTCGAGCAAGAACTTGGGAGTACGGACGTAGCGGGTCTTGAAGTCGACATGACCGTCACGGAAGTAGAATGCGGAGACGTTGCCGTCGCCGTTCAATGGTACATCGTCTGCGTGCAAGGGAGGAAATTGTGTATCGGGTTGCACACGGAAGAATGCGCCGTGGATGTCCTGCGGTATGTGGCCGATGACCTCTAGTTCGTACACATCTGCCTCGACTCTCTGATGATCTTTGTTCCAAGGACTCATGGTAATCATGTCCTTGGGGAAGATGGTACTTGGGCGAACGTGGGCACCCATGTCGGCCAATCGTTTGAGCGCGTAAGCAAATGTGGGTTGATGGTAGTGCTGTGTCTGGATGGTGGTGGGAAGTCTGGCCGATGCAGTGTTGCTGTCATCATCGCAACATATATTCTGCTCGTTCTCGCAGATACGGTGGGCGTACGGGTAGGGTATTGTCCCTGCGCAGCCCACCAAGCATGGTGGCTGATGGGTGGCACCTTGGTGGGGCACAGCAGGAGTTATGTGGGGGCGCAAGAGAGAAAGCTATGGCTTTGCTCAAAGAACACACTGACCTGTCAGATAACTTGAAGGATGCCTCACAACGTTGGTGTTGCCGACGGGGTAATCGCAGGCAAAGACGAGGTCTCCGTGGTGATGTCAAGCAGTGGCAAGGTATGCAGTGGGAAGGCGCCCAGGCTCGGCAGTCCATTTCTATGTCCACGCGTGCGTTGCCGAAGTCGCGAGTCCAATGTGTCTGGTGATTTCATAAAAACGCGAAGGGAAGTACGCGAGAGCAACTCGGTTGTGTCGTTTCCGTTGTGTCATTCCCCATACCGCTCGCAACATCGGGTGTCGAAAAGTGCCGCCGAGAGCTCGCACCAGAGCAAAGGCAGATCCACTGCGGTGGATGATGGTGCTTAGTGTGCACCGTGAAGGCGGTGGTGCTTGGTGTGCACCGTGAAGGCGGTGGTGCTTGGTGTGCACCGTGAAGGCGGTTGTGCTTAGTGTGCACCGTGAAGGCGATGGTGCATGGCGTGCACGGCGGTGGTAGTACTGCTTGCTGAGCACTGTGGTGGCGATGGTATGGACAGCATACCCAACCAGACTTCCGCTCTGAAACCGGCCTTGCTGCTGACCCCGCATATGATCTCCCCCGCACGAGCCTTCATGCCGGCATCGATTGTCGTCGTCTCCGAGGTCGATTTGTCGTACCTAGCGCAAGCTGTTCTACCATCGCCACCTTTTTTTTTGCTTACCCTCCTCCTGCTCCTCCTCCTCCACCTGCTGCTGCTCCTCCTGCCTACCGAGATGGCTTCGTTACCCCACCTCAACGAAGAATCCCCTCCACGTACTCGCTCAGAAGCCAGACCTTACCGGTGCCTCCACTGCAATGCAGCCTTCAAACGTCCTGCGCACCTTCGCCGCCATGAAGCCTCCCGTACGTCCATGTCCAACCCCGTCTGCGGATCTTCCGGACATAGCGCACCTGCCGTCATCCCCATCAAACCTCTGGCTCCGCTACTCACGTATGGCTGACCGCTTATCAGATACCGGCATGAAGGCTTTCGCGTGCCCGAAATGCCCATTGGTCTCCTCCAGGAAAGACGTCATCCTCCGGCATTTCCGTAACTTCCACGGTCGATGCGGCAGTGGTGACACCGGCTCTCGCCTCACTGACGCCGATGGCAATGGCACAGAGGGAGACGGGGATTGTGTTGTTGTCTGTGCCACCACCACCACCACCACCGCCGCCGCCGCCGACGACACAACTATCAAGCAAAAGGACAAGAATGAAAGCCGGCCAAGAGCCATGACCGTGAGCGATGTCCCGGGAACCGTTGCGGATGACCAGGCGTCCTGCAACATGGATTCGGTATTCGACCAGCACTTGTACCAAGACTTCGACGCGATGGACTTCAACTTCGTCTCGTCATCTCATCCCAACCCCCCGGAAAGCATCATGACCGATCGAATATCCTCACATTCATCATCGTATGATTTCAACATGCTCTTGACACCGGAGGACAATGAGGGTGCCTCTATGTCTACGATGCCAATCATGACCTCACTGGGTTCCGCGTCCGATTGTCCTGCTGGAGAGCAGTTTGCCAACATGGAGCTGGCTCTCGGTGCGAATGACATACCGAGACCCGAAAATCCTGGGCTGAGCATGCCATCGCAACTGTTGACGTTGGCCGAGTACGAAGGCCTGAAGAGCGTGTTCCATTCATGTTCAAAACAAGCCCGACGATTCCCTTCGAGATCTATGGCTGCAGGGTTTCTCAGGGCTTTCTTTGTCCACTTGGAACCACATTGCCCTATTGTACATCGGCCGACATTTTCGTCTTCAACAACTAAGCGTATGCCATTCCACTCAATGTTTGTTGCCCAGAACTACCCCGAAATCTAATTCTTGCAGCAATCCTGTTATTTGCGATGATGGCTTGCGGAGCAATACTCCGCCACCATGAAAGCGCATCGATCCCGTTGCACGAAGTCGCCACGGAGATCGCGTTGGAGGCGAGCCAGCTTCACATCCCAGCAGAAAGGGCGTTTGCTGACGTGATGCGACAATGCAGAGTCACCGCACAAGCCTCAACAATTCTCAGACAAAGGTCGAAGTGTCGCTATTGCAAGCCTCTACACTTCTCAAATACTTTAGTATATTTGCAGACGTTGCGGGCCAAGAAGCTCGCACGGAGTTTCTGCACAACTACAACGCCACTGTGAGTCCACCTATGGCCAAGTGTCAAGTACGGTACAAGTTACTGATCCGTCCGTTTTATAGCTCGTGCGTGAACTGGTTAGGCAGCAGCATCAACTCCCTAAGTATACGTACGCGGAGTGGGTCGAAGCTGAGACTGTCAGCAGGTATGTACAGCACGGTGACTCTTCTGAGCCACATGACACTGATATATGGTTCTCACAGATCAGCCGCATACAGCTTCATGCTTGACGCCTTCAAGATTTCCTCATCAGGGGCCTCTGCTGCCAAAGTCACTGGAGTAGACTTCCTACTTCCATCGGATAACGATTTATGGTGTTCAAGCCGGGAGACCTGGAGACCACCACATGATGCCCCCTCATCACTCATGTCTGTGGTGACTGCTCTCAACACGAGTCAAAATCTCAGCGATGCATTGAGCAATTTCGCACTAGCCACCCTGGCTGCCGACCTATTGAACAAGGTCTGCTCGTTCAGGGCTATCTGCTCAAGCAATGCAGAATATCCCGAGGCTCAACGGAGTCTTCAAGCTCTAGCGGACGTCTTTGAGGCAAACTCTAAGTTCTGTGACAGCTGGGATGCCGAGGATCCTCTATCACATTGTGCAGTCTCCTTCTTGAGCTCGGCTCGGTATCATCTGCACGTGGACAAACCTTTGGAGTTCATTGCATCGGCTCTGAAGGCTCCTGCATCTCTCAACGACCAGCACAGGGTCAAGGGCGTTTGTGACACGCCAATATCATATGAAGAGCAGCGCGCGTTGCAGGTCGCTGCTGATCTGTGGAGAAAGGACTGTTTGGTCGGTTTGCGATACATCTCCAGTTTGGGCCCGTATAAATTTTCCCCATTGTCTACAGCAGCCATGCTAGAGCGCGGTACGCCTGTCATCCAATCAGCTGTTCCAAACACAGTCCTTGCTAATTTGATACGCTAAAAACAGGACTATTACTGTATTGGTACCAGCTCAGGAAATCGCAACGGCATAACGGAGACTGGACTTGTGGCGACTTGGAAACCACACTCCAAGAGTGCATAGAAGAACTCAGCGCTTCCGACATATCCACGGACTTGGACTCCAGGTCTGCTCCCCTGCTGACATATGCACGGATCCTTGGAGACACTACCCTTTGGCGTTGTAAGTCTAGGCAGCTACGATCGATGTGTATCTTCTAAGCACTGACGTCATCTAGTGCCAGCACAAATGGGTGGTTCACTCGACAGGTTAAGGATGATGATAGAAAATCCGAATAACACGACGTTTCTGGATTTCTAATGGAGGCGTTTCCTACGCTATGAACGCAAGGGCAATCGACTTTCGAAAGAATTGGCCTCTTCAAGGAGCTGATGAATTACGCGACAACGAGGTGAAAAAGCGGTGTGAGTCACCTTACGGGTATTGTGACCCGTGGGAGCCTATATCGTGTGCGGTATGGACGGAAGTGCAGGCCAGTCGCGGCGCTGATGTTGAGGTACTCTGTGACGAGCATTTGTACCGCTTGTGATGGACATAGGCGGCCGAAAGCGATCACCGGAACGACCGGCTTCCGCGACCAAGAAGACGAAAATGGCGAGTACACGTGCCGCATAGCGTGGACTGCCTTGGTGCCGCAACTACACAACGCGAAGCGCATCGACGGCCTCCTGTGGTCCCCTTTCTTGTTGGAGCAGGCCTTCAGGCTTCTCGCGAACGGAAAAGCTCGTAGTACCCGGTTCAGCATGAGGTGAATGGATCTTGATGACGACCCACACCCTTGCTGACATGAATTTGAATGACTATGTATTGTGCGCATGGTGATAGCTGTTGAGGCCCTCCGCGCACATGAAGCGAGTGAGGCCACAGGTCATAACAGTCTTGTATTTTAAGCCGCGAAAACAGATTGTTGCTAGGATTGACAATTGAATCCCTACTGTTAGAAGACAAAGGCTTCGAGTCGAAGCCTTTGAAACTACTTTAAGTTAATGTAATATAGACTTAGTATAGTAGAGTATTATTCATGTAGACTATAGAGTAAACTCTTACCACATCTACTTTACTAACGTCACTGTAGGGGAGTTCGGCCTGTGACGTAATTGTAGGGGAAGCGGATCACTTCCGCTGTTACGATCCAACAACAATCACTGGCCGACCCCTCAACGGCGTCGTCCGATGCTCACTTGAAGCGCAGTGAGCAGAACGTAACAGATGCGGCGCATAAGTCACGTGATAGCACGTGACTAACAACTCACTCACTCACTCACTCGTAAGAGTCACACGGATCTCTTTAGTATATAGGAAGACAAGATCACTGCTGTATTCTTATGTTCAACTCATTGTTCATAGTAACTGCTTGGTATATAATAATACCAAACCTCTGCTTTGATACTTTATCACTACTACGTGCTCTCTCTACTAAGTACAAACCCAACCTCTTAGTCACCTAACTTCATACTTATGTAACAGTAGGTACTTAGGCTCGCAAGATCCTAACATCTATACTCTTGATTCTAGACTAGTTTGAAGATATTGATATAAACAAATCGTATCAAGTATAGGCAAACAGATTGTATCGAATAGCCTAAATCTTAGCATTAATTCCCTATACAAATACAAACAAATCGTGTCAATTTGTTTGTCTTCTACAGGTAGAGTGCAGATTGCGAACGTATCATTTACTATGGTCAGATAGCAGAGCGCTTCAAACCGCTTGTATGTCCAGAACTAATCTTCTCGCCTTAGGACTAACAGCCCAAAGATCAAGCATCTTCAAATCATCATCTTTCATACAACTGTGGAGAGTGAAATCCACATGTCTCAACAACTGGCTGAAAGCAAGGTACAGCTGGACCTTTGCTAGCGTCTGGCCAATGCAGCCCCTTGGTCCGAGACTGTATGGAGTCACAGCTGATTCCATAGCTCTGAGATCGGTCTTGCCAAACGGATGCTCGTCTTCTAGCCATCGTTCTGGTATGAATTGGTCCGGACAAGGGAACAGCTGGGGATCTCGATGATGAACATAGTTCTGCATGCCAACTACTGTCCCAGGTGGTACCACCACGCCTCGGCTTTTGATCTCCAAAGGTTGAGCTAACACTCTTGGCAATGTCGACATGATAGCCGGGTACACGCGGTAGACTTCCTTCATCACAGCTGTGAGATATGGCAGTACTGACACTTCAGCAAAAGTTGTTCCAGTGCTCATGATTTCCTTCCGTAGTCTCTCTTGGACGTGTCGACTCCCAGGTCTCGAGAGAGCGTACATGAAAAAGATCATAGTGTGCTCTGTCACACCTGAACCTGCAATCGCGATTCCCATGGCCTCCTCAGTAGCCTCGGCGAATGTGTAAGGGCGACCAAGGTGCTTATTAGATTCGAGTAGCAGGGGCGCAGCAGCGAAATTCTTCAGTGCCACAGCATCAAGTTGTTGGTTTTGGAGGCTTGCAAGCATGTCTCCTGTCATTCTCTCCCAAACTGCGAAGCTTCTATAGGCGTGTCCAACGGCACCAGGGAGTTTTGCCCCGAGGCCTGTTCTCAAGACCGGAAAGATTGTGTTCAGAATCAGCGCGAGACCACTCCCATCCAAAGCTCGCAGAAGAGTGTATGACGCTTCGGGGTCCTGGATGAAATCATAGTTGAAGGAAAACCTGCAGATCACCTCAAGGCTCAAAAGTCCGCACAGCTCATATACATCGACTCCAGTCATGTGCGAGGCCCTATCCCTCTCCAGTATGCGTTGAATAAAGATCTCGATCCTCTCTGCTATCATCCGCTCGTTGCGTATGATTTGTTGTTGCGAGAAGGGAATCGACATTATTTTTCTACGGGCGGCGTGCTCTGATGGATCCCTAACGGCTCAATCAGAAATTCGTCTAGTTGAGTTTGCAGCAGATCTACTCACACACTAGCAAATACATTGCCTTGTTTTGTGAACTTGAAGGGTGTATAGAAGCGTGACTCCTTCAGGTTGGATTTATTTGTATAGATGTCGCGGTATGCAGCAGGATCAGAGATGGAGACTTCGTTAGGTCCAACACGTATGACAGAACCATACTTTTGGTGGAGGCTCAGCAAATTCTTGGAAGATGTCAGTACTGTTGCACGTTGCAGGCAGTAAGATCCGTGCTAGGAGGTTCTCACTATTGCTCGGTTCTTCTGGGTCTCTGTCCACCTTAGATAAGTGGATGACAGCTTCGCCCAGGGAGGTCCGGGCAGATGGCGCAGCGGGTGCAAAAATATCTGATATCCAGACTAAAACAGTCATGTCAATGGCAAGCTCAAAAGGAAGAGACTAGAAGACGAACATAGATAGCAATAAACACCATTACAGCAATAATTGCAATTGGTACATTCGTCTTAGAAAACCCAATAATCTCACTCTGATTATTCATAGCTCTGAGGTTACCCATAGCGAAGGCCTGGTCAAAGTAGGTGGTAGGATAGTATTCTAGTGTTCGTTCCCCACGAGCGTCACCCTAGCAGAGCATGAAATAGTCCTTCATAAAGGTCACATGTGGGCTAGCATCGTCCCCGTTGCCGCAGAAGCGTATACTTCCTACTAGTGAAAGGGCCCCTCTAAGCGGGATTTGTGCTAGGGGAGTGCTTTTGAGTGGGGTGTGCTTCTAAGTGGGGATCGCTTTTAAGTGGGGAGTGCTTCTGAGTGGGGAGTGCTTTTAAGTAGGGAGTACTTCTCAATTAAGAGATCTCCTTAGTAGGGAACCCTAGGTACATAGTATAGACTAGTAATAAGCCTAATGTATGATATATGTATTGTTCCTAAATATAGAATAGCAAGTAAGCGGAGAGTTCGCTTTATCTAAGAATCTGCTCTGAATGATTCTTAAGTATAAGAAACGCGTATACTAGAGCTTACTATTCTATTTAGTAAGCTCAAATAGGAAGATAAGTATTCGTATACTTTAAAAAACATATTTTTAATATAGTATTTGCCTAGTATATAATATAGACTTATCTCTCTAGACTCTAGTAACTATTATAATAATACTAGTATTAGGATCTTATAAGCCTAAGTAACTACTATTATATAAGTATAAAGTTAGGTAACTAAGAGGTTAGGTTTGTACTTAGTAGAGAGAATATATAGTAGTAATAAAGTATTAAAGTAGAGATAAGTATTCTTATATACTAAGTAGTTATTATAAATAATAAGTTAAATATAAGAATATAGTAGTAATCTTAAACTCCTATATACTAAAGAGATTTATACTATAGATATAAAAATTAGTATAATTAGTGAAATTAGTTTACTAAGTATATTAGTTAAAGTAATTAGTATAATATAATCTATACTTTACTTAGTAAGATTAACTTCCTTACTTTACTAAATAGTTCTTAAGCTTTACTATTTAGTATAGCCTTAGAATATACCTATTATAGAATTATAATAAATAGCTTTAGCTAGTACTATTAAGTAGTATAAGAATAAGATTTCTCTTACTACTATTATTAGTAATATTATTAAATATACTATCTAGTACTATATTACTTAGAATTAGATTACTAAGTCTAAATTCTATATAATTCTAGAGTACTATTATAGTATTTCTATACTACCTATATTATAATCCTATACTATTCTAGAATGTCTTTAGAATAATAATAAAGGAGAGGCTTTTACTAAAAAAGATTCTATTAAAGAAGAGATTAAATAATATCTAGTAGAGTTATAAATACTTATATCTATTAAGAAGAAAAGCGATATATTACTACTATTATAATACTTTTACTAATCTCTTAGGCTTTTATAATATTTTTAGTTTTACTATTTAGAGTTTCATATATATTTTTTATATTTAGATAATTATCTAGATATATAATATACTTAGAACTATAGTACTTTTATAAGTTTTAAGAAATAATATTAGCTTTAGTATACTTCTACTTTAGAGCTATTACTAAGATATAGTAAGCTCTTAATAATTTTAGTATATCTTTAAAATACTTTTCTAGCTCTTATTAGTAATAAGAAGATTAACTATTCTAACCTTTTTAGTAGGTACTTTTTAATACTATTATATATATAAGAATCGAAAATCTTTCTAACTTCTTATTCTAGCTTACTATTCTTATCTAGCTATACTAGAGTAAATAGCTTATTATATCTACTATAAGAATATTATAGCTCTAATAAAGAGATATAGAATACATTATATAATCTCGATATTTCCTTTAGTAATATTAGTTAATATACTTATATACCTATAGTATCTATAATTTAATAAGAGCTTTACTATCTTATAGCTAGCTTTCTTAAAAGTATTCTAATCTTTAGATTCTTTAGTAAAAATAATACTAAATCGCTTATTTTAAATATTATAACTTTATAGCTTTTATTATAAGTATTTATTTACTAGTCTTAAATATATTACTATAGCTATTCTAATATATCTTATTTACTATAGAAGTACTATATATATTCCTTTACTAATAGTACTTTTCTTCTAGTAGATTCGATCCGAATCTAATTGATATATAAAGAAAGATTATAATATATTAATATATATATAGAGCTAATATATAGTATAGCTAATATAGAATTATTATATTATAAAAGAGTCTCCTAAAGATTATAAGCTTTATAGTTAGCTACCTTACCTAGTTCTCTTCTCTACGGATTATATTACAGCTATTGGGGTATAGAATATTGTGATATTCTCTTTGTATAAAACATAGACAAGACCTGAGATAAGCGAATCAGAAGGCTGCCCACTTAGGTGAGGCTCTCTAACCTTTTTCTTATAGAATGGGTGACCGCCACACATCTTTCTTAATACCGCTTTGAGGCGCCACGCAAAGGCAATTGAACTGGAACTGAAGCGGGGCTTAGGGTTAGGAGTTCAGTA
>LJJI01000135.1:0-76283 GCA_001553865.1 Cladosporium sp. BSL10
AATGGTCCTTGCGAATTTGGGATCCTTTTGAAATACAGAGACCTTCGCGGCTGTGTCAAAGGCTGTCAGACGCTGCAGAGCCATCAGCGTAGCTGGGCACAGCCGAGCTCTATATCAATGCATTGGCTTCAGAAAGTGTCTCATGTCATTAGTTATATGCATCATGGACCTTCGATGAACCTACTTGCCCGGGTCCCGACTGAGTTTCAGCTCAGGCTTCACGGTGCATTGACGCCTCGGAGCCTCAGGACCCCCGGCCGCACCCAAGCAGCCACCACGACGCGATTGAAGAAGACAACGCATTCGACGCGCAAAGCCTTGAATGCTATCATCGTCGACGCTTGTGCAAGATGCCCACTACATGGCCTTGTCATATCATGGCCGTCACTCATTGCCGCGTGCTGATAAAACGAGCTGTACTCATCAGCCGCAGCCTACAGCCACAGCCCTGCCCTTCGCTCCTTCCCTCGCAAGCCAACGCTCCTGCCCTCCGGATCTTCGGCGCCGCTAGCGTGAACCAAATTTAACCTGTGGCTCAGCATATCAAACTCTAAATGGCCGGCGAAGGCCCTCCGATGGCACAATGGTCAGCATGACGAAAACATAATGCCTGGCAGCACGGTGGTGGGATAGTCTTTGTGGGTGTCGAAATGGGCGTCTAGAATCGATCTACAATTGCCTATGGCTGTCTATCGAAAGGCTGCGTGGCGGGCATGTTGGGCGAGCTCGCAGAGAGTGGAGAGAGGCAACTGAAGCCCAACCACCGCGTTTAGCTGTTCAGCGTCGAGCATGCAATGGCGTATAACAATTGCTACAATGGAGATATGGACGCGCTGATGGTATGAGATTGTAGCCCTGGTCGTTCTTGTCAATCCCCTCAAATCTTGGGTTGATCGAGGACGATCTTGGTCTACATCAGAAGCATTCCGCAGACGAAGCCGACGCGTCCACATCTCTACTCCTCCATCACTATAGAGACCACAGCCACAGCCCCACGCCCTCATGACTGCTAGCGTGACAACAATAGGCAACAAGCACGAGCCTTCGTCCGTGCACTGTGCTCTCTCTCTCTGTCGTCTCGTGCCACTTGGAGCGAGAGCCTCAAAGTATCTCGCCTTTTTCGCTCCGCACACTCACACTCACCCCTCCACACCACCACATTCACATCTCTTCCCAGCACACCTTACAACACTCTCTACCACACTCCTTACCACACCGCATCACCACAACAGCCTTTGGCGTGCTGTTTTTGGTTTGCCGCGTTCGATCATCTTGGTTGGGACAGCATCACGTCCCACATCCAACGCCGTTCACTGATCGGCACGATTCACGACAATGGCCAAACAACCTGACAAGGACGAGAAGCCGGTCACGCCGCCGAAGGCGATTCAAGGCGCGCAGGCCGACACCAACAGCCCGCCGCCTGCTCCGCGTCACTCGAACCCTGGCGTGTAAGTCAAGTTGATTGCACTTCACTGTCAAGGCAGACCTGACTCTTCTTCTTTAGCGTCGATGTGAATGGCATTGTCCGTGGCGCAGAGGCATCTCCGATCACTTACGGCTATCCTTACGTGCCACGCTCTGCGAGGTGAGTCGAACCTTCCGCCGCGACTGTACACGGTCACTGACACCCTCATAGCTACCCACTGGGACCGCACCCGCTCTGGACTGGCCCGCCAGCCGTCAGTGGCCAGCTCGCCAATCCCAACGATCCTTTCATCACTGGCAGCCTTGCAGGCGGTGCTCCGGCCTTCGTGCCGACTACCAACAACGACCAGTCACGTGGTCCAGGCTCCGGAAGCTCCTCGCCTCCTGGCGGAGGACCTACTGACGGTGACACCTCCAATGGTCGCTCCTCAGGTGAACGTCCCTCCACTGGCAGCTCCGGCAACGTCACGGAGGGCAGGTCCAACTCCAACACTTCCAACACCAATGGACAGAACTCCGGCCCGGTCATCGCCTGCGGCACGACTTATGCAGGTGGCAACACCAAGCAGACCTTGCGTCCTCAGACGCCCGACTCGGCCATCACTCGTTTCCTTCGTGTCGACCACGTCAACGCCGGTGACTTCGAAGAGTGCAAGCCGTTGGGCAGAATCAAAGGCCTGGTGAGTACAGTCCATCCATCACTTTCGAGACTTCACTGACCACATCTCACAGCACGTCTTCAAGGAAGATGCCCAAAAGCTTGGCGTCGTCAGTATGCAGGGCGCTGACGGCGGAGCTCAGACGATGCTTCTCTTCGTGGACTCCCTCTCAGGTGCTAAGTACCTCTACGACCAGATGAAAATCTCTCACCAGGCAACCTTCATCTCCTGCGAAGAGTTCAGGAGCGCAAACGTCAATATTGGCGAGCACGTCGAGCGCCTCTCCTCAGAGGTCACCTTATTCGTGACCCTCAAGGAGCACTATCACAGCAACAGGTTCAATGTTGCTGCTGTCACAGAGATGGCCAAGTCTGCTGCGGCCAGATTCGGCAAGATTAACCACTTCGATCTTGTCGACGCCTCTGGCTTTGCTGCCACCTCACGCCTGGTGTTCTCCGTCGACTACAACAGCGTCGCCGACGCCAACGACGCTGTCCTCCACACCAACCCTGTCGGAGGCCTTACGCTTCCCAATGGAACTGCGGAGGTAAGTAACATGAACGTTCCCTTCCTCCTGTTGATCACTCTAACATGTGTCCAGCATATTAAGTTCCAGGCCATCGGCCATGAACCCGTGGATCCAAACAGCCCGGCTGCCCAGACGTCAGCTCCCCCGCGCACTCCCTCGCCAGGCCATGACGGCTTCAGAGACGATGCCAGGTTTGACTACAGCCCTACCGGTCGCACTGCCACGCACAAGGATGGCAAGGCCAGGGCCGGCACCGTCGCGGGGTACTGCAGACCCATCAGGCTGGCTGGTCCTTTCATGCGGACCCAATATGCCCGCAACATCTTTCAGACCGCCGATCCGGTGGCCCAGTTCCCCATGCTCGGAATAGATGGACTTGCTCACCCAGCCATAGCCAAGCCGCAGGACGTTAACGAAGAGAGGATCTTGGGGGGCTACGACGTTCGCACGACGTTGATGGTTCGCAACGTTCCGCCTGAGATGACAGGCGCAGACTTCATCGACCTGCTCCATCGGACTGTGTTCGGCCAATTTGACTTCGCGTACAACCGCATCGACTTTCAAAAGAGTCAGTCGGTCGGCTACGCATTTGTCAACTTCACCGGCACCCATGCCCTCCTGAAGTTCGTCCACACCTGGCGTGGGAGGCTCCTGCCGCACAACATCTATAGGCAGCACCTGAGGCCGTGTGCCGTGTCTTATGCCAACACTCAAGGCTACGAGTGCCTTGTTGCAAAGTTCCGCAACTCCTCCATCCTGGAAGAGGCCAAGCCTTGCCGTCCGGTGCTGTTCTGGACTTCAGATAGCGCTAAGGAGACACCTGAGCTGATCGGCAAGGAGCGTCCCTGGCCTCCCGTCGACAATGTCTCCAAGAAGACCCGCTCGGTCGAGAATGCCAAGATCTCCGGCCTGTACACTCCTCGTGCGCGTCCCAACAACGGCACTCACCGCGGCAGTGGTCGCCGTGGCGGCCACACCCGCTACGACCGCGGTACTCCTGCCCAGCAGCAGGACGACCACCAGATGGCATATGCCAACTACCAGTACGGCAACGGCTCAACCGCCCCTATGTACGGTCCATACGCTCAGCCGCGTTTCCAGCCGCAGATGCTCTACGACTGGCAGAGCGGGCAGTTCGTGCCCCAGCACGGCATGCCTTACCGCCCCATGCCATACCAGCTGCCAACGCCGCCTGTGCTGCCGCCGCAAGCTCCCGTGCTCCGTACGCACACCAATGGCGATCTCGGGTACCGTCACCCAGTCATGCCTGCGGAGCTGGCGCCTGTGAACAGCCCAACCCGTGCACAGATTGCGCACCAAGATCAGTTCCAGCCCCTTCTGTACCCCGTCAAGGGTCAGATCCCCGAGTACTATCGCTCTGTCTGAACGCAGGCTTAAGGTCCAGCTACTTCCTGCGGCGTGCTACACGCCCCTTTGCTCTGTTTTACTCTCAACGCGACATGGATGGCTCCAACTCGGCTCCAGGATTAGTAGCGCCAACCATGTTGGAGGCAAAAGCCAGGATACCGCAGCCCTCGCTTGTGTTCGAGTTTTCTTCATGGATTGGGTATTTTCGCGATACCCTGGCACCGCTGCAGCGTGCCACTTGCTTTGCGCTTGTTTTTCCGCTTTTCAATCGCGTAATGATTCGACCGTCGTGTCGTCAACATGGGTTTGTCTGGGTAATAATAATAGCTCCAAGCTCGCAAGAAGATTGGAGTGAATGGTTCAACGGGTCTTTGCAAAGAGAAAACAGCGAGTCGCTTTTTGCCATAGCATGAATAGGTTAAATAGTCTATCAAACGCCAAAGAATGGGATTTAGAACGCAGCGTCTTCACAGTTCTCGTTCGTCATGTTGTCGTGATGACTCTGATATCGGTCGTGGCAGGCGAAGCTGGCTCGGCTGTTCTGCCGAGACGCGCTTTCGGCTTCGTGGCCCTTGCTGAAGCTCGACACCTTGATAAATCCACGAGATGCCTCCTGCCACAAGCGACTGTCATTGCACATCTTCCATGCGGAAAGATGTATTGATTCGGCATCAGCGTCTCCACCGTTGCCTTACTAAGAAGCATGGTTTCTTCGCGCCGTCTGCGCGTGGCCTGCCTTACTCTTGCGAACCTCCTCCTCCCTGTTGCAGTCTTGGTATTCGCAGCTGGCTTCTTTCCCTATAAACCTGTACTGCCCGGTCTTGCAGATTGGCAGGATGGTGACGATGGAGAGGAAAGGGTGGTCGGCTCTGAAGCACATGCGCCTTTCAACAAGGTCATATTCATGGTCGTCGATGCCCTCAGGAGCGATTTCGTGTTCGGAGAGGGCAGCGCCATGGGATTTGTTCAAAGGTGCGTCCATACAAGGCGTCAAACGAGAACTTCGGTCTGACTGGTGTATAGTTTGATCCGTGATGGCGCTGCCATTCCATTCACCGCGCACGCAACTCCGCCCACGGTCACCATGCCTCGCGTCAAGGCCCTTACGACTGGCTCCGTCCCATCCTTCCTCGATCTCATCCTCAACTTCGCTGAGAGCGATACCTCCTCCTCTCTCGCCGCGCAGGACACGTGGCTTGCACAACTCCGTCGCCGGGGTCAAGAGAAGAATGAACATGTGGTATTCTATGGAGACGACACATGGCTGAAGTTGTTCCCTGGGGACTTCTTCGGGCGCAGTGAAGGCACAAGCAGCTTCTTCGTTTCGGTCAGTAGGCACACACTCGCACATACGTGCATTGCTCGTCCGGCAGCTGCTAGCAGACAGACTCGCAGCGCTGGCACGGCACGGCATCGTAGTAGAGCACTTCAAAGCTAAGTACCGCGTTTTCTTTTCTTGTAGGATTTCACTGAGGTCGACAACAACGTCACCCGTCATTTGCCGGCTGAGCTTCAGCAGCCCGACTGGAATGCGCTGATTATGCACTATCTTGGCCTCGATCATATCGGGCACAAGACCGGCCCTCAAGGACCTGCGATGCTGCCGAAGCAACGTGAAATGGATGAAATTGTGCGCATGATCTACAAAGCCGTGGAGACCGAAGAGCACCTCGAGGACACGCTGCTAGTGCTCGTTGGAGACCACGGCATGAACGCTGGTGGTAACCACGGCGGCAGCGGCCCTGGCGAGACGGAACCGGCGCTTGTATTTGCGAGCCCGAAGTTCGCCAGCACCAATTCGCGATCTTGTCCAACGACCCCGAAGGATGGCACAGAGTTCGAGTTCTACCGAAAAGTACAGCAAAGCGATGTTGTGCCAACGCTTGCCAGCTTGATGGGATTCCCAGTGCCGAGAAATAGTCTGGGCGTTGTACTCCAGGAGACTGCGGAGTTTTTGCTTGGAGAAAGAGCTTGGGTGCGATCTTTGGAGAGGAACGCAAGACAGGTACTTGTCATCCTGAAGGCGAGTATTGGCGAACAGAGATGGCTGGCAGCCGTGAAGAAGTACACGCATCAAGAGATCAACTGTCAAAGCCTGGGTGATGAAACGGAAGAGATGGCATGCTTGTGGGCAAGGGCAGTTGCCTCAAAAGGAGAGAATGAAGAGAAAGACGCACTCTCCAAGTTCCTCTACAAGACACAGGACGCCCTTAGTAGTACCGCGAGCTCGTACGATGTGCCGCGCATGGTCGCGGGCGTTGCTCTCGCGTTTGCAAGCTCTGTCCTGGCCGTCCTCGCCTTCCCTACATTCTGGCCACCCAGTCTCGCTGGAAGTGCTTTGACGCTTAGTACATTGCTCTACGGCGTGATGATGTTCGCAACATCCTACGTGGAAGAGGAACAACATTTCTGGTATTGGACAACACCCGCCTGGCTTGCTTTCCTCGCCATCCGCTCGCTGCAACAAGCCCACAGGCTGCGCCTGCAAGACGACTGGAAACTTCCCAGTGCAGTTCTGGCGATTCCTGCTCTTGCATGCCATCGCCTCATGGTACGCTGGAATCAGACTGGCCAGAAGCACGCGGGCGAGCCGGATATTGTTCATGATTTCTTCCCTTCGCACCACGTACTGATGTGGATACTGATCTTGGCGACCTATCTGGTGGTTGGATATCAGTTGGCAAGGACTTGTTTGCGCAGCACCCTGATCGGCGATGCTGATCTTGCCATCGCTTTCGTCGCTATCTTGCCAGCGGTAGTCTTCAAACTGAACTTCACCCAAGCAGACGCGCCAGAGCTTGTGCTGGGACTTGGAGGACAATTGAGAGCCATGACGGCTGATCTGGATCTTTTGACACAAGCGAGGGTCGTGTTTGTCATGCTGACGTTGTGCCTGATTATTGCCGTTGTCGAGGCAAAGTGGAATAGAGGAAAGCAGGGCGCAAGGAGTAGGTGCTCGGCTGGATACCATCTGGCAGTTGAGAATGCTAATGAATACACAGACGCTGCTATTACTCTCTCCGACCGCCTTCATGTTCTCCTCACGCTATTCCTCATCACTCAGACTCGGGCGCCGAATGTCCCACTGTTCCTGCTTCTGGAAGTGCAGCGCCTCTGCTTCACGCGACTGCTCTCTCAACCCACCGCTGCGGCGCACATCGGATCTCAGGTCTTATCAATTGCCTTCACTTCACTCCTGCTTTCCCAAACGACTTACTTCACCTTTGGTGGCTCCAACTCAATCTCCAGCATTGATTTGAGCAATGCGTACAACGGCGTCGCAGATTATAACATCGTCGCTGTGGGTGTGCTTCTCTTCGCCAGCAACTGGGCCGGAGCTATTTGGTGGTGCAGCGCCGCCGTCACGTTGCTTCTATCCAGGCCACAGGTTGAACAGACGCCTGCGAAATTGGTTACAAAATCCAGTAGCAACAGAGCCTGGGTTGGTCGAGAAAGAGCGCAGCTTCACGCCGACGCAGTAGCTGCAATTACTCCTCCTAATTCGAGTGAGCCTGAGCTCAAGTCGACCACCGGCGTAGATGGTTGGACACTGTACACTACTGCTACGACAGCTTTCACAGCGGCCAGTCTGGTAGCAGTCATGGCTGCTTGCACGCTCCTGCGCACGCATTTGTTCATTTGGACGGTCTTCTCGCCGAAGTACTTGTATGCAATGGCTTGGGCGGTAGGATGGCATTTGTTCGTGTGTATCGGGCTGGGTAGACTGCTTTGGGCGCTTGGTGGCAGTAGCTAGAAGGGTATGAGATAGAAAAGTGTTGCGTGATCGAATGGCGTTGCCAGAATTAGAAAGAAGCAAAAACATGTTAACTTGGTGCAATTGCATGATTTGGCCTTGTGCTTGTCACGAGTATCCATTTTTGTTACCACTGTTTCAAACCGTAGTATTGCTGTGCCGATTGCTCTACAGCACACGGACACGCGCATGTTTTCCTAGAAGCGCTCTCCGGCTCAACGAATGCTGGGCCAAATTCGGCGTCGCTCGGGCTTGTGCTCGGGCAAGGAAGTTAAGGCAACCTCATGCTCAAGGCTCAAGGCACCTTGGGCCCATTGCCATTGAGATGACTTCATGACTCGTTTGTTACTCGTATATATGCTCCTATCCAGTTGAACGGCAGTCAGACTTAGAAGGGAGTGCATTAAGTGTACTATAGTAGGCACAGGTATGTAGTACTGACCCCCTCCGGCCACCCTGGCAAGACGGTAGACGTCAATCGATACCATCGCACAGTAACAACACGCGATTTGATCTGATACATTTCTACTCCAGCGTACCAGACTCAGCGTGAGCGAAAGTTCTTTGTTGATCCACGAGCTTCCAAACGGGGCCGTTGCCGCCATCTGGACATCGCTGTCAGCACGCTGGTATAATCCCGATCGCGGCAAAATCGAGACCACGCAACAAGAATCTACGACGGTCGCTATTCTCAGCGGCAGCGTCGCATTATTGATTTCAGGCATCTGTCGAATAAGTCCATATTCGGCTGCTTACAGTGGGCCAGGGTGCTATTGGTCTTCCTCGACGCACGCGCAAGATTGCCTCAACGAAGCCTTGCAGCCTGGCACATGTAACAGGTCGCCATGCCTGGCTTGATAGAAAATCACGATGATCTCACCGGTGCGGTGCAGCAGGTAAGCTCGCCACATTCTTGCACCCCATCACTTTGTGATGTCGCACTTCCCTCGCGCCTCAAGACGACCTTTGCAACAAATGGCAGGCACGGGATATGCGGATCTCTCCAAAGAAATCAATGTTGTAACGGCGAAGGCATGCTTGACGGTCCGGTGGGGTAGCCAAACACAATGAACATTTCACTAACATTTCTTCCCTCAGATTATTTTGTCATCTTCCGACTCAGATTACCTCGACCAACTGATACCTCTGCTCAAGAATGCACAGACTCAGACACAGGTACAGCCTCTAATCCAGGCACTCAACCAGGTCTCTAGCGAGCGTGAAGCTGAGATCGAGCGTATCTGCAACACCAACCACCAGGAGTTCATCACCAGCGTGAACCAGCTTCAGAATGTCCGCGAGGGCACAGTCGGGCTCACTTCTGAGATCATGGAGTTGAGTCTCTCCATCGAAACAACGACAGAGAAGCTTGCAGAGCAGAAGAAAGCACTTGTCGAAAGCCGAGGCGTACGCCAAAACATTGACGACACGACGCAAGCTCTGAAAGACTGTCTAGAGGTGCTTAGGCTTGCTAACCAGGTGCACGATCTCTTGAGCAAGAAGTCACACTATGCGGCGCTACGAGCCTTGGATGAGTTGCAGAATGTCCACCTCAGAGAAGTCACTCGCTACAAGATTGCGGAGATGATAGAGCGCTCCGTGCCCGCCACACAACGCCTTATCTCCGAAGCTGTCAAAGCTGATCTGAACACATGGCTGTATCGTATCAGAGAAACTTCGCAGTTCTTGGGAGAAGTCGCATTCTACCACACAGAGATGCGAAGGACGAGGTCAAAAGAGCGCTGGAGCGAAGAGGACTCCTACCTCAGCAGTTTCAAGCTCAATTCAGCCGTAGAGCTTGTTGCAGACGAAGAGGAAGAATTTGACGTCCTGAACAACGATGAAGTGCAGGTCGACTTCAGCCCATTGTTTGAATGTCTGCACATCCATGAGGCCCTCGGCCAGACGGACAAGTTCCGCGCCGAGTATGCCGCCACTCGCCGACAACAAAAGGACCTTCTGCTGCCGACAATGCTCAGACTCGATGATGAGGACAATGCAGGCCTGAGCTCTCTGCTTGAAGGTATTGCTGGCTTCGCCATCGTAGAGCGTGCTACGATGATGAAAACACCGGACAACTTCCGCACGCAGGCCGACGTTGATGAGCTTTGGGATAATATGTGTCAGTCCGCCATCAAGCTCATTAGCGCTGCGCTTCCCACAGTCGACAACGACGAGAAGCTGCTCAAGATCAAGGGTGTCATCGCACTCTTCATACAGACCATGGACAGCTGGGGCTACTCTGTGTCCGCACTTGACAGCCTCCTCCTAACACTCTTTGCTAAGTACAGCTCACTGTTGAAGAAGCGCTTCAGCGATGACTTCCAGGAAATCGTCGAGTCGGACGACTACATGCCCATGCCTATCAACAATCCAGACGAATACAGCAGGGTCATGTCTGTCTCATGGTACTCGCCTCCTGACGGGCAGGACGACCCCGACAGCATCACATACCCGTGCATCCTTCCATTTTCGCAGATGTACCCGCTCGTCTGCATTGACATTCGGAACTTTATCAACCAGATTTACCTCTTCTCTGACGACCACTTCAATCAAACAACAGACATAGACGCGACACTCAAGACTGCTCTTGACGATCTGCTTGTCCATCGTGTCGCGCGCACTCTAGTCGAGAGACTCTCAACGCAATACCCTGGCCAGATTGTTCAGATTCTAACGAACTTCGAACACCTCGAGCAAGCTTGCGCCGAGCTGGAAAGTCTCCTCGTGGAAGCTCGCTCCTCCTCGTCTGCCGCAGGACCAATTTCGCTCAGCGCAACAGGAGAATTCCGCGCCGGCAAGAAGAAGGCCGAAGTCCGTATCTTCGAGCTCGTCAACAGCAAGATCGACGACCTCATCGAAACAGCCGAGTACGACTGGCTATCTACCTACGTCCCAGACGTCGCAGGCCTATACATGCAAGAGCTCACGCGCTACCTGAGCAACATCATGTCTTCGGTCCTCATCGGCCTGCCCGAGAAGATCAAAGACCAAATCTACCACGAATCTCTCGGTCACATCGCCGCCGCCATCCTCTCCCTACCTCTGGACTCCAACATCCGTCAGATCTCCTCACAAGCCGCCACGGCGTACAGTCTCGACGTCAGCCACCTGGTCGGCTTCGTCGAGTCGCTGCCCAAATCCGCGGCTCTGCTCGAAATGCTCGAGGAGCTGCGCCAGACGACTGCGCTCATGTCGCTGGCTGCCGAGGGCAAGGGCGAGCAGTTCTTCGACTCCTCCGTCAACAAGTTCGGCAAAGTGGATAAGATCAAGGGCGCCGAGTTGCTAGAGAAGGTCATGGTCGCGTCGCCGGAAGGAGGAGAGATGGCTGGAAGGCCGAGCACGACGCTGGGCAGGATTACTACACAGGTGCAGGGCATAGGAATGAGTGGGAGTGGGACCGGAAGTCCGGTTGTTGGTGAGAGGAAGGGCTTTGCGGACGATTTGAGAGGGAGGTTCGGTAAGTTCAATCTAAGGGATAGAAATTAGTGTGTTGGTGGTGTAGCTGGTGGTTTTCTGAAGACCTCGAGGCAACAAACAAATGAAGAATGTTTTCAAACGCAAAGTGGGCGTAGTTCTGTGAATTGGGTATCATACTGGTGGCATCTTTGTGACGCACTATCCTACACTGCTTTTGCTATTCGTCGTTTCTTCTCATATCATCGTACACCTCATCTTGTCCTCGTACATTAGTAGCCGCCTTGTTCCTTCCTCTGATCGCCCTCAACACCATCGCCTGAGTTCGCATCGCCAGTTTGCACAGCTTGCTCGTCGCCTCTCAGCTTCGCAAAGTATGCTTTGATGTCCTCTGCGCCCACTGCTTGGCCGCTCTCTGCGAAAGGCTGCAAGAAGGCCTTCACCTTGTCCTTGAGGTGGTTATAAGCCATAACACCTTCAATGGCGCGTACGCGATCCACACCCGAGAGCGCCGCCTCGCCCCGCTCTAGCAGTGAGCCGGAATGGACACTTCGGCCAGCAGCAGATCGAGCATCGTCTTGATCTCCGCCGTCGGATTCGGACATGGGAGGCTCGTAAGCTTCTTCCTCTTCGAGGAGTTGTGGGTGTTTGGAAAGACGTGGGAAGCAAGCAGCGCAGCGGCAGAAGTTGTCGCGGAAGTTATCCTGGAGGAAGAGACTGATGCTGACTGTGGGTGCCGCTGGTAATGTCTCGTGCTTTGGTGCTGTGTGACCGTTTGCTGCGCCGGTCGCATCGATTGTGCCATTGGCTTCTGTCTCGGATTTCACCCTCTTGAGGTCTTGGCTGCCATCCTCAATATCATCTTCGGCTTTGCGCTTGTTTCTTTCTTGTGCTTGTGGAATAGACTCTGTTTCTGTGGTCACTTCGACCTTTGCAGCTTCGACCTTCACGTCGTCCGCGACGGGCTCGGATGGTACCGCAGGCAGGAAACCAGGTGTGCCAGCATATTGCTTGATCCACGGGAAAGACTCGACGCACTTGTAGCAGATCAAATGGTCAAAGTCATCTTCCGCCGGAAAGCCTGGAGGCAGAGGCGCTTCGTCAATGTGTTCTATGTGTTCCGCTGTGCCGTCCTCCAATGCTTGAGGTTCGCCTGCTTCATCCTCCTCTTTGACGGGCTCCAAGGCTCCGTTCGTCTCCTCCTTTGGCTTCGACTGGACATGCTGCCTAGGCACGCCCATCAAGCACTCAGGATGCCACCAGTCCTCGCCACAGCCTCCCTCTTCGACTGTGCCGAGACCAAGACACTGAAACATTGTGCCCTTCTCCTTCTCCGGGTCGTATTCATCGCCACATCCGCAGAACTTGCCCTCGAAATTCTGGTTGTACTTGTTGCCCTGTCGCGCCTCTTCTCCCACCACGCCGCCCTTGAGGCCGGTCTCGGAGTTGAGGCGCAAGCTGCATGGTGTCGCGCTGTTGGCGAGTCTGGTAGTGCCGCAGTCGCAGACAAAGTCTCGCTTGGAGAACAGTTCGACAAGGGTGTGCTCGCCGTGGCAACTGATGCTGCAGCTGTAGCAGACTCCGGCGGGTGTGAATTGCTGATACTTGGAGGCGGGCGGTGGGGTGCAGGTGAGGCAGGCGAAGACAGATTGTCGCAGTGGTCCGAGAGGTTTGGTGCATGTGTCGAACTGATAAGGCAAGGCTTCGCGTGCGTCGGCCTCGAGTTGCAGTTGCGACGAAATGTAGTCGGCAGCCGTCTGCGAGGTCTCTGATGCCTGCGACATGCTGCCGCTGCGCTTGAGGGCGCCATTGACCGGCTCATGCGATGGCATTGGAGGAGGATGCATGGTGAGAGATATCGAATGATGGGATGAAGAGTATTTATTTCATCAGTCGATGTATCCAATGCTCGAGTACATATGTGAGACGATGCTCAATCACATGCGCGCGCAACGCAACACGAGAAAACACGCTAAGTCGCCGGCGGACGCGCCGTGCTAAAGTGCCTCGCCGTCGTTGTCCAGGACGTCGAAGAAACACTCCCGCTCCAAACAGCCCCACCAAACACACCACACATCCCACATGAGGTAATCTTCACCAAGGAAATGCCTGTGAATTAGGACAACCATACTGACAACCACAAGTTCACCATTGCATTCCAACATGGACGCTCACAACCGCGGAGCCCCATCAGGAGGGCGTAAACGAGGAAGAGAGGCCGACGATGATGCCTCTTCAAATGCTGCTCCACCTTCAAGTCGTACGTCTATTCTTATTAGAGACGATATACAACTGCATCAGCTGACGAAAAGTGTACAGCTCCCGCCTCTTCTCCTCCCATGTTCCCGCAGCACGATGACATGGATGTTGAGGACGATACTGGCTTGGACCCAGAGGACGATCTTGTACCTGACCTGGACGATCTCGATGAAATGGCTGAAGACGACGCCGGTATCGATCTCTTCGCGGACAACTTCGAGGCAGACTACAACCGCGGCGAGAACAATGAATACCGCGGCAGAGACATCGACGACGAAGGCGATTATGAGCAGATGGACATGGCACAGCGCAGACAGCTTGAGGCTCGCCTAAACCGCAGAGATAGAGAGCTGGATCGTGAGCGTCGCAGAGTACCCAGGGCTGCTCAGGTCCTAGAAGACGACGAGGACGATCTTGCAGATCTTACACGTCAGCCGCGCCGCAGGAGGCATCGCTACGATGAAGAGCAGGAAGATATGGACATGACTGAGGACATTATGAACGAGGAACTCTCACTAGAGGCTCTCATGGATGTCAAGGCTGCATCGTTGGTGGAGTGGGTCGCGTCGCCAGCTGTCTCAAGAACGATCGCTCGCGAGTTCAAGAACTTCCTCACCGAATACACCGACGAGAAGGGCACATCAGTCTACGGTGTCCGTATCAGAACTTTGGGAGAGGTCAACGCAGAGTCTCTTGAGGTTTCCTGGGCGCATCTTTCCGACTCGAAGCCCGTCCTGGGTATGTTCGTTGCGCAGGTGCCTTCTTCCATCCTGCCTATCTTCGATGCAGTCGCCCTTGATGTCACTCTTTACCACTACCCGGATTACGAGCGCATCCACTCCGAGCTCCACGTCCGCATGAGCGACCTGCCCATTTCGCTCACCTTGCGCCAGCTTCGTCAGAACCATCTCAACTCTCTGTTGCGCGTCTCTGGCGTGGTCACCCGCAGGACTGGCGTTTTCCCACAACTCAAGCATGTCAAGTTCGACTGCACCAAGTGTGGCATTACACTGGGACCTTTCCACCAGGACAGCAACTCCGAAGTCAAGCTGAGCTTCTGCCAAAACTGCCAGTCTCGCGGTCCTTTCACTGTCAACAGCGAGAAGACAATCTACCGCAACTACCAAAAGCTCACCTTGCAGGAATCACCAGGCACAGTTCCTGCTGGTCGACTGCCCAGACACCGTGAGGTCATTTTGCTCTGGGACTTGATTGACTCTGCCAAGCCTGGTGAGGAAGTCGAGATTACTGGTATCTACCGCAACAGCTACGATGCACAGTTGAACAACAAGAACGGCTTCCCTGTGTTTGCTACTATCATCGAGGCCAACCATGTTGTCAAGAGCCACGACCAGCTTGCTGGTTTCAGACTGACTGAGGAGGACGAGAGAGAGATCCGTGCCTTGAGCCGTGACCCCAAGATCGTGGACAAGCTCATCAAATCGATTGCACCTTCGATCTATGGTCACGAGGACATCAAGACTGCGGTTGCTCTCTCGCTCTTCGGTGGTGTTGCAAAGGTGGCACAGGGCAAGCACGCCATGAGAGGTGATATCAACATCCTACTTCTCGGTGATCCTGGTACTGCAAAGTCCCAGGTGCTCAAATACATCGAAAACACAGCCCACCGTGCCGTCTTCGCCACCGGTCAGGGTGCCTCTGCCGTCGGTCTCACTGCTAGTGTCAGGAGGGATCCGCTCACGGCTGAATGGACTCTGGAGGGTGGTGCGCTTGTTCTCGCAGACAGAGGTACTTGTCTGATCGACGAGTTTGACAAGATGAACGACCAGGACAGAACCTCCATTCACGAAGCAATGGAACAGCAGACTATCTCCATTTCCAAGGCCGGCATTGTCACGACACTGCAAGCTCGTTGTGCTGTCGTGGCTGCAGCTAACCCCATCGGTGGCCGCTACAACAGCACTGTGCCGTTCAGTCAGAATGTCGAGCTCACCGAACCCATTCTGTCTCGTTTCGACATTCTCTGTGTCGTTCGTGACACTGTTGACCCTTCCGAAGATGAGCGCCTAGCGAAGTTCGTTGTGAACAGTCACGGCCGCGCTCATCCAGTCATGTCCTCGTCACTTGGCTCGCAGACTCAGACCACCGCTGCAAACGAAGATGGAATGGATGAGGATGGTTCTCAGCAGCAGAGCAACGGCGCTGCAGCTGTTCCCACAACCGAGATTCCACAAGAGCTGCTCCGGAAATACATCCTCTATTCACGTGAGAGGTGCAGGCCTAAGCTGTACCAAATCGACCAGGACAAGATCGCCCGTCTGTTTGCCGACATGCGTCGCGAGTCGCTCGCCACTGGCGCATACCCTATCACAGTAAGATATACACATTCACACGTTGACACGAAAGCATACCTACTGACACAATTTTGCAGGTCCGTCACCTTGAATCCATCCTCCGTATTTCGGAAGCTTTCGCCAAGATGCGACTTTCAGAGTACTGCAATGCCTCCGACATCGACCGAGCCATCGCGGTCGCGGTCGACAGCTTCGTCGGCAGCCAGAAGGTTTCTTGCAAGAAGGCGTTGGCTCGCGCATTCGCCAAGTACACCCTCAACAGGCCCGGCGCAGTCAAGAACCGCAGGGCCAATGCTTCTAGCTCCAATGGTGTTTCCGTTGAGGCGTAAAGGGATGTGGTGTGCGACGATGGGGTAAGGTATCGATAGGATTGGGATGGCGTACGAGGTGCATGACTAGGATCGATGGGATACCCAAAAAGGCGTTTCTGGTTTAGACTGTTCGCTGCTGGGTAACGTGGCTTGCAATATGTAGCGCTTTTTACTTCATTTGCCTCGTGCCTCTTTTTCTCTTTGCGACCATTGCTTGTGCCATCTTTGTGCCCGGACCTTCGTCTACTTATGCGGCCTTCAAATCCTCGCGCACTAGCCTTGGTCACTTTTCGGTGCAAGGCGAGAAGTCCTCGTTTGTGTGCAAATTACCTTAGGGTTTGGGGTTAGTATCGAAGCCACAATATATAGCGAGGGAGGTCCTACATTGTGTGTACCTGTACTTTCATGAAGTTTGATAGATACCTTTGATGACGAGCGTGCCGTCACTCTCGGTAGTAGGCTTCTTGCTCCGGTATTCGCTGTAGACGGTGTGAGAAAGCATATCTGAGCGACGCCGTCGGTACAAACATCCATCCGCGTGCGGACGCATTCAGTAGCTCCGAAGTGAACACTGAACTTCTCACGCCATCTGGTAAATGCCATTTCTCATGAGTCAATTGTTACGACTCGAGCGTCTTGATCGAGTGATCGTTACCATTTGGCCACGGATCGACGTGTTCATACGGTCCCATATTAAACCCGCGAGAACAGACAGGTATCACAGTCGCTTGTTGCAGCCAATCAACTCCGTGAGCAGCAGCATTGATGCCACGTTTAGCCGAGCTGACTTTCCGTTTGCTACAGATGAAGACGGAAGTCACGACGAAGCATGAGCATTGTTCGTAGATGCATTCGTGTCACCATAGCGTTGACGTTGTAAAATACACCAGACGACAAGCGCTGTGACCATGGTCAAGTCAACACGAAGGACCCAAGTCAGACAATGACAGCAACACAATAACAATGACTTGCGCCGATCACAAACAAGAGAAGAAGGTCAAAAATGGTGTAAATGAGTGACTTTGAGTGAGGTTCAATATATATAAAATATCCCTTTGGACCCCAATAAAAGCACAAAATCAAAAAGCAAAAAGCCCTTTTTCATTCAAACCGGTGCAGCGCGGGAAAAGGGACCATTCAGCTTGCGCCTCAATCCCTCCCGTTTGTGTCCGCTGCGGGTCAGAAGATGAATGTTGAAGCCATCTCCGTGACGCCTACGCTAAATTATCAATCGTTGATCATCGTCCCAAGATCATTTTTTGTCCCAAGGGGACATTCCCTTCTCCCATCGTCCCCATTATAAAGCAACGCGCGCAAATTGGTATCTTTTGTATCTCAGAGCCCACCCAAGATCTATGTTGAATAACGCTTCACATGCCCGGGGTGAGCGCGCCGTAGATCGCATTGTCGCTCATGCAATCGTGTCTAATGTTGTTAGTACTTTTCGTCTTTTTCCCTCTGTTTCTAAACCAAACGCCAAGGCCATGCTAAAGAAAATGATGGTGCAATGCACAAGAACCGCTCAGGTAATTTAGAACTTGAGGGTCTTGGGCTTCTCCCAGGTGAAGTCGGGGTTGGAGAAGTGACCGTTCTTGGCAGTCTCGCGGTAGATGGGGTTGGTGAGGTCAAGCTCCTTGACGATGACACCGGGGCGCATGTCGAAGTTGGCGTTGATGATGTCAACGAGCTCCTTGGAGCTCCTGTCAGAGGTGCCGTAGGTCTCAACGAAGACGGAGAGAGGCTCAGCGACACCAATGGCGTAGGAGAACTGGACGAGAGCACGACGAGCGAGCTTGGCGTGGACGAGGGACTTGGCGACCCAACGGGCGAGGTAGGCAGCAGAGCGGTCGACCTTGCTGTAGTCCTTGCCGGAGAAGGCACCACCACCGTGAGCACCCCAGCCACCGTAGGTGTCAACGATGATCTTACGGCCAGTAAGACCAGCGTCACCCTGGGGACCACCAATGACGAAGTAGCCAGAGGGTTGAATCTGTGATGTGTCAGCTCAAGTACAGAACATGAGAAATTCTGGCAAAACGTACGTGGTAGATGGTCTTGTCGTCAAGGTACTTGGCGGGGATGGTCTTCTTGATGATCTCCTCCTTGATCTGCTTGCGGAGCTCCTCAACGGAAATGTCGGGAGAGTGCTGGGCAGAGACGACGACGGTGTCAACGCGGAGAGGGATGACGGCACCGTTGTCGTGTGCGTACTCGACAGTGACCTGGGTCTTGGTGTCGGGCCTGAGCCAGGGGAGAGAGCCGTTGTTGCGGGCATCAGTCATGGCCTTGTTGAGCTGGTGGGCGAGCTGGATGGTGAGGGGAAGGTACTCGGGGGTCTCGTCGGTGGCGTAGCCGAACATGATACCCTGGTCACCGGCACCAAGCTTCTCGAGAGCCTCCTCGTAGTGAAGACCCTGAGCAATATCGGGGCTCTGCTCCTCAATGGCAACGAGGACGTTGCAAGTCTTGTAGTCGAAGCCCTTCTCGGAAGAGTCGTAACCGATGTCCTTGATGGCGTCACGGACGACCTTCTGGTAGTCGACCTTGGTCTTGGTGGTGATCTCACCGAAGATCATGACCATGCCGGTCTTGGTGGCAGTCTCGCAAGCGACCTTGGAGAGGGGGTCCTCCTTGAGGCAGGCATCGAGGACGGCGTCGGAGATCTGGTCAGCGATCTTGTCGGGGTGACCCTGGCCGACGGACTCGGATGTGAAACTGGAGGGAGGCGTGTTAGCAGACGTATTCACATTTGCATTTTCTTGTACAGGCCAAGTGGACCATGATGGTGTTGGCGGGGCGGGACGTACAGGAAAGTCTCGCCGCTGGCGACGTTGCCGTTGGTGTGGACCATTGTGGCGGATGTGTGGAGGAGGTGGTGGTGGTAGAGGTGAATGGGTGGGAGGAGTGAGTGGTGTTCGTGAGGGAGTGAGGGAGGAAGACGAGAAAGTTTGCGCGTGGTCGGGCGTGGGAAACAAAGCACAAAAGATATCGAGGAGCGAGCGCGCTGGTGAATGGGGCCCGCGCACTAAAAGCAACACATCCCACCAGCCCACTCTCGCTTTCCTCTCCAAACTAAATGCCGAGCACAGAGCAGCCCCGAAAAAATTCCTCGCAGGCCAATCAGGCACACAGCTCCCCTCACACGCAATCGACACCCGGTGTCCGACGGTAGAATTCGGCGTTGGGTGAGAAGAGGCAATTCCCCTCGTCCTGCCCTGCCCTGTTCCTGGCTGCTGCTGCTGAACCCTTTGCTATCGACTACGTACATTTTGCGGTACTTCTCTATTCGACAATATTAATACAATTCCAGTCGAAGACAATCGTAAGGCGTGCTCGAGCCTGCAGCATCATTGTTCCCCCCGCTCTCGGCTCAGCGTGGAATGCTCCCTCCTAAGCGAAAGCGTGCTCACATTGTCTTGTCTCCTCTCAACCATTTGTCACGTCACCACTTTCTTGCTCGCCGAGATCTCCGAACATGTGCTCGGTATAAGCCCATGTCGAAAGTCTCCGCAAGCGATTGCGGAGTCGTACGTTTACCATTTTACAGGAGAGAGCCCCGGCCACTTTGCGCCTAGCGTCAGGCATCTTCATGTAGAAGATTAAACAACGCAACATCCACTCGTATGCCTTTAGTCATTCGAAATACAAACATCTTACTTGAATAAACACCTCCAAATCGATCGCTAGCTTCAGAATCATACCTCATACCTCCTATGTAGTGATGTGTTGGCTGGATAAGACGATTGTCGCGTGCTTGTCACCTTTGACTCTCCCTCTCGCGCAATCTCAAGGCTAAACTCGTCATCGCAATGTTATATACTGCTGCTGATGACCGCTGCATATTTGAACGGGTATCTCGTATGTCGGCCGCAGCCATCAAATGCTCCAAATAGCTCAAGCAAGAAACACCACAACACACCCGCGCCTGCCAGTAGTGTCGCATACCCCACGGCAACGTCTAATTCGTCTTCATGCTCTCCAAGATGCCGTCGGCAACACCTTCAGGGCTGGGCTTCTCCGCAACTACATCGGGGTGGAAGCCGAACTGCTCGATCAAGAACTGCTTCGTCGTGGGCCCAATCGCGGCGACTCTCGTCCTCATTGGCGTGGAGGTCGCGTTCCTTCTCGCTTCGCTGAACTTGCCATTTGTCTCCAGCCACCCAAGAGCCATCAGCATTGCCTCGCACCCTTGCGGCGAGAACACTACCACCCATTGCTCCTTGACACCGGCCTTTTTGGCCTCTTGTACCAAGTTCGTGAAGTCCTCCTCGAATGTTGCCATCTCGCCGGTTTCGTAGACGACTAGCTCCATGACCGATGTGCGTTCAGCTGGTGGCAGGCTTTCAGACGCCAAAGTCTTGGGGATGATGTCTCTCCTCTGCTCTCCCACAGGGAACAGCAGTGGCAGTCGAGTACCATTTAAATGTGTGACATCTTCAGGTAAGCTCTTCTGGTGCTCTAAAATGAATTTCGCCAGTGCATCCCCGTTTCCGGATTCCTCTCCAACGACCGGGCAAGGCAAGTCCATCGCCCTCACACCCTTTGCCGTTGCTGGGCCCACAACATAAATGGGCATACGAGGATCGAAGAGCGTGGCCTTCTTCGCCGGATCCAGCTTAGAAACCATGATTGTGAATGCATCCACGGCCCGTTGAGATGTGAAGATCAAGCCACCGTAGCGCTTCGCCGGGTTGTTAGTGGCTTTCTGGCGTGCAGTTGCCGGACTGCCGCCTGCAAAAGCAAATCGTTCGGCAGAGAGTCGCAGTTTGCGAAGAGCATCGTCACGGAAAAGGTGCTCTAGAACTGGTACGAAGATTGGTTTGAAGTTGCCATTGTCCAGAGAGGCGAAATGTGCTTCATAGCCGTCCGAAGGTGACGAGATGGTTTTGAGGAGGTACACGGGAATCTGGTTCAGCTTGAGGTCGGCCAGCGCTGATGTGACGTTTTCCATATTTGCTGTTTGTTTTTGTTGGCCTTTGGGGGTATATCTTTTAGTACTTGGGGTTAAATGGTCAAGCAAAGAAGGGTCCAATCGATTGAAAGTTCCCCCCCTCTTCGAACGGCAGCAGCAGCGATATGGAATTCTGGCCGGCGATCGCGCTCCTCGACGCGTGAGGTCATCGACTGCACGCGACCGAGTCTATTAGAAGCCTTTGCGCCTGAGTCCCCCAATTTTCCTCAAACAAAACACGCGAAAAATCTGGCATATACACACAAGATGGCCGCGAAAAAGCAAGAGCAAGGTCTCAGCGACTACGAGCTTGCCCGACAAGAGAAAATAGCAAAGAACCAAGCCCTCCTCAAGCAACTCCAACTCGATGCACAGCAGACAGGAATCGGCGCAAAGCCAAAATCGACTTCGACGGCTGGACAGAAACGCAAGAAGCCACAAGAGAAGAAAATCAAAGAAGAAGCCGCCGCACCGCGACGGTCTTCAAGACGCCTCCAAGGCATCGTCGCAGACTCTGAGATTGCAAGGCAAAAGCAGGAAGAAGAGGCTGAGGCTTTCCAGGAACACCAGAGAGCGAAGCGCATGAGAGTTAGCGACGATATCAATCTTGACGATGCGATTGTCAATGGTCGAACATGGAATCGCGCAGGTAATTGGCTCACTGCTGTCGGGCCGGCGAATCCTGGCGAGCGGACATTCGATCAGCAAGATGTGAAAGACACAACGGACAAGGAGTTGCGTGAAGTGCGCGAGCGAATGAGTTCGTTGCAGCTGTGGGAGGGTGCAGAACCGAGCAGGATCAAGATCACGCCAGAGCGGATATACAGTCTCGGCCTGCATCCTACAAAGGATAAGGCATTGGTATTTGCTGGCGACAAATTGGGTAGTCTCGGCTTGTTTGATGGATCCCAGACCGCACCAGGCGAGATCAAGCAAGAAGCCAACGACGAGGACGAGGATGGCGACGAAGACTTCGAACCTGCGATTTCAACATTCAAGATCCACACACGAACAATCAGCGCCTTCCAGTTCGCTCCCCACGATCAGAATGCAGTATTCTCAGCTTCATACGACAGCTCAATACGTAAGCTTGATCTTGCTGCAGGCAAAGCAATCGAAGTCTACGCCCCAGAAGACAAAGCCGCGGACGAGCCAATATCAGGTGTCGAGATCAGTCGCTTAGACCCCAACATGCTTCACTTCGCTACACTCAATGGTCAATTCGGCATCAAGGACATGCGCATGCCTTCTCACCAATGCACAGAGCTCTTGCAGCTCAGCGAGAAGAAAATCGGCGGCTTCTCCCTGCACCCAGCACAACCCCACCTCGTAGCAACAGCCTCGCTCGATCGCACAATGAAGCTCTTCGACCTGCGCAAGATCTCAGGAAAAGGCGAGAACAGGATGCCGTCCCTCATAGGCGAACACGGCAGCAGTCTGAGCGTCAGTCACGCGGCTTTCAACGCTGCTGGCCAAGTCGCAACGGCGTCGTACGACGACACGGTCAAGATCTACGACTTCTCGTCACTAACGGATACCAAGCCTGGTGTACAGCTCACAGAGTTCGAAATGGAACCTACCGCTGTCATTCCGCACAACAACCAAACAGGGCGCTGGGTGACAATTCTGCGCGCACAGTGGCAGATGCAACCGCAGGACGGCATTCAGCGCTTCGCTATTGGCAATATGAACCGGTTTGTGGACATCTACACGAGCAAAGGCCAGCAGCTCGCGCAACTGGGTGGGGAGGGCATCACGGCTGTGCCGGCTGTTGCACGGTTCCACGATTCGATGGATTGGGTTGCCGCCGGCACTGCCAGTGGTAAGCTGTGTCTTTGGCAGTGAACTTGAGAAGAAGCATAGTTGTATTGGAAGAAGCCCATCTGGGGAATTAATCTGTTTATAGCGAGGTGTTCGTCATGAGAGATTAACGTTGGACGACGTGGTCAATTATGCATTCCAAGACTTTCATAATTACGTATCATTATTAACAGCAGGCAGGGTAAGGAAAGCATTGGTCATTCATGCATCTATCCCCTTTTCCTCCATCCCATTCGACGATTCTTGCAATCGTCTAAGAGTACTGCCAGGCGCCAGCCTCGGTGCCGTTGCTGGTGAGGGCGTCGAAGCTCAGGCAAGCCTCGTCGAAGTCGACGCACTCGAGGCCAATGAAGACCTGGTAAGAGTCGTCCTTAGCAGGGCAGGCGATGAAAGCACCGTTGGAGTTGGAGAGGATGCCGAAGCCGTTGCCGGGGCTGACGGTCCAGCCAGTCTGGATGGCGCCTTCGGGCATAGCGGCGGAGTGGGCCTGGGTGTACTTGACGGCACCGGTGTCGGGGTCGATGTAGACCTGCTGGCCACCCGGCACAACGACGCCCATGGAAAGAGTGTCCTCGCCGCCGGCGAAAGTAGTGGTGTTGCCGGCGGGGCAGCCGCCGATGTCCTTGATGTTCTCGGGGCAGTAGGAGGAGGTCTTCTTGTTGAGCCAGATGGAGTTGCCAGAAGCAGAGACGGTCTGGTAGTGGATGGGAGACGCGGAGCGGGCAGAGGTGAGGCCGAAGTACTGAGCAGAGGCAGTGGAGAGGAGGCCGGTGAGGGCAGCGACGGTGAAGGTGGTCTTCATTTTGAGTGGTGGTTTGGATTTGGAGTGGTTTGGAGTGGTTGTGTTGGTTGGGATTGGAGTTGTTGGAATGTTTTGATGTGTGTTGGTTTGAGTGAAGAAGTGTTGAGAACGATAGAAGGGTTGGATATACTTATACCTTCCTGTACATGGCTCTTGCTCTTCACGCATCCACTGGGTTGTATGCGGAAGGGTCGTCCCCGTATCCAGGACCCTGTGTGATGGTAATCGGGCAGTAGCACAGAGGTGGACAACCACCATACACTGCTAAATCGTATCTATCTGAGCTAAGATTTGGACGCTTCACAGATTGTGGCAAGCCTAAGGCCGATCTCTTCGTATTCTGACCGTTACCTATGCACTGACATGTCACATTGTTGCTTTAAAAAGAGTATGACGAAAGTCGTGCCGCCAGCCGAAGTCAATGGGTGGACCGTGGATACAACCGTCGAGACTACTCCAGACCTTCCAGAGTATAGTCGTCGGTAAACCTTCGGTGTGTCAATATCGCGGACGGAGATTCACCTTCATGAGGAAAAATTGTCAAGGGTTGTGCAAAGGACGCATTGAGAACTCCCCTGCAGTCCGCGATCGACGTTGCAGGTGGACACAGCGGGGTGTGCAGGAGTGCAAGAGGCATCCCTGCAATCTCTCATGCCGGTGCCACCAGGAAGAGTCGGAAGATCAGGTAGCTTCAAATCGCAGAAAACGCAGCCGACCGTTTGTGCATTAGGACGGCTAAACGCACCTGGTAGAGTGCATCTTGGTCGTTCAGCAGCAGAGTTCATACGATCGTTTAAATTTGGGATGAAGGTTGTAGCCATCCACGGCTCCAGAAAATCCTGCGTCATCTAGGGCAAGCCGTCTCGTACAACGTTGATCATTCGCAAAGTTTCGCCGCAGCACAGCACAGCAGAGGGAAACGGGCTGACGGGCTGCCTCGGCAAGCAGCTTTGGAATTGAGGCCTCCATTGCAGATGGCAAATACGACCACGACCCTTGTGCTACGCAGACATTCCGTATTTAGTGAGATTGAGGTGACCTTGCTAGCCAGCCTAGCAGCAGCATCGCTAGCGACAACGCTCGATCGCACTTAATCAACCGCAATTTTTGAGAGCTTGTGCATGATTCGAGTTGCAGCTGTACCTCCTACAGTACGAAAGAGCGTGTGCTTGATCGACCCCGGTTTCCTAGCCGGCCGCCAAACCCGTGCTAGTCAAGTAGTACGGTGAACAGGTGCACGCGTGACCATGTGCTTGAAGAAAGGCACGCTCATGGAGATGGAGATGGGCGGGATAGTTTCCTGCCATTGGCCATGCTATCATTAGCAGAGAGAAGTGACTTCGTCGAACTATGTGGCACAATTTTGTTTCAAGTGGTAGTTGTGTAGTTGAGTTATGCAGTTGCCGACAGATTGCAAGGCATGCTAGCCGTTGGACGGAGTGCCTGTGGCCGCGCGATTTTCCTGCATAGTGTGCTGCATTATTGCATCTCGACTATCAGGTGCCATCTGCCTCAAGCGTAGTGTATGCAAATAGATATTGATAGATGAAGGTGTGGGGTTTTTTTTGAGGTGTGCAGGGCAACGGTAAAGGATGCTGAGGGATGAACCGCATCCGATGCAAGCGAACGACAGTGAACGGCGAATGGAGTCCGTGCGTTGCCGAAGTTCCACCGGCGGCAGAAGGAGCGGCGAGCAGCGGCCTTTGTCTTCGCCGTCGTCGCTTTGTCGCTTTGTCAGGTTCACGCTCACTCACCTCCGCGCAACCTTTGCTTCCGCAATCATCACCACCACCTCACCCTCACGCATACCATCATACCATCAAGCACCAGCCGTTTCCCATCAAGCCTGGCGCAGTAAGTCCAGGAATCTGCCGGTAACCGCACTACGCGCGCACCCGTGAGCAAGCGACAAGGGCGAGACATAGGGAGCATCAGGAGGCGCAGGAAGCAAGCACGAAAGACAAGAAGAAGAAGAAGAGAGACGAGGACGAGACAGACGCTGGGGAGCAGTAGTTGGCCGCGCAGACTGACCCACAGATTGTCCCTATTGTCCCAGACAGAGACTTCTGAATTGAAAAGACGAGCCTTGTTTCTTGCAGGCATTTGAGACTTCCGTGCGCTTTTGGCTGCCTCCTCAATACAAAGGCCTCAGAGCTCTCGCTGTACATTACTTGCTCTCCCTCGTATAATATCATCCCTACTTGCACTGAGGATATCTGAACCCGCGCGCACTCTGATCACACATACTACGACAATCACCACTCAGCTGAACCTTGGCAGCTGAACGCAGGACATCTGAGGACGTAAGGCAGATCAGTTCTTCAGTGTACTTTCTCGCCAGAACATCCGCCATCATCACCGCACAACAATGTCTTCCTCAATTTTCTTCAAGTTCAAGTCGCAGAAAGAGCCCTCTCAAATCACATTTGATGGCACCAGTCTGTCTGTGTTTGAAGTGAAGCGCGACATCATCGCCCTCTCCAAGCTTGGTGACGGAACCGACTTTGATCTCGAAATCAATACCTCAGACACAAATGAACGTGAGTATATACGCTTTCTAACAGCTAATGAATTAATACTGACACGCTGTAGGCTACGACGATGACACCGTTCAGATCCCTCGCTCAACCACCGTCATCGCCCGCCGATTGCCCGCGACCAAACCAGGCGCCGGTAGAGCCGCACGCTATGTCTCTGGCAAGATGCCCGTGAACGCTAAGAATCAACATCGTGTCGAGACAGCTCGCACAGACGCCAGCAAAGGCGCACCCGCTGCAAGTGTTGCTGTCAACGGCAAACCTATGACTGAAGAGGAAAAGTTGCAGGCCATGTTCAATGAGAACAAGGCGTCTTGGGCGGCCGACTCCGCCGATATCGCTGCGTAAGTCAAACCGACTTTATTCGCGTCTTTGCAGACATGCTAACATTATGACAGCAAGGGTGTCAATAACCGACCATTCTTCCCCAAGCAGGCAGCAGTCCCGGACAAGCCGCCACCACCTGGCTACATCTGCCACCGTTGTGGCGAGAAAGGTCACTGGATCCAGGCTTGTCCCACCAACACAGACCCAACCTATGATGGCCGTCCAAAGTTCAGGCGGACCACTGGTATTCCCCGCTCCTTCCTCAAGGTTATCGAGAAGCCTGAGGCCGTGGACGAGAATGGCAAGATCGACGTCTCTCAATTGCCGGCCGGTGCCATGTACACAGCGAATGGCGAGTGGGTGATCGCAAAGCCAGACGAGGCATCGTGGGACAAATTCCAGCAGACACAGAAGGTAGCGGCTGATCAAGCCAAAGAACTCGAAGCAGACAAAGAAGTCATGCGTGCTCGTGGCCTTGAATGCTCGTTAGATCATAAGATGTTCTCCGATCCCGTCAAGACGCCTTGCTGTGGTCTGATTTACTGCCGAACCTGCATTGAAAATGCATTGATCGATTCTGACTTCCTGTGTCCGAATTGTGGCGAACAGTGTCTGCTTGAGAGTCTTGAATCTGATGTTGAGACCCTGGATAAGGTGAAAGCTTTCCAAGAAGAAATGAAATCTGAGAAGGCGAAAAAGCAAGCAGAAGAGGCAAACAAGAAGAGCCCATCTGCTGCACCAAACTCCCCTGGCAAGTCGCCCCAGCCTTCAGACTCGCGCCCTGGTTCTGCCAACGGCAAGAAACGCCCTGCCGACGAGGAACTCGACAACACTCACAAGCCGGCTGGCCCCAGTGAGATGAAGCGTGCTGGATCAAAGGAAGCCACTCCTGCCCAGTCTGCTCAGCCCAACGTAGCCAAGCAAAATGCGGCACCTCCCATGCCCATGGCGAACAACTTGCAGGACTTCGCCATGCAGATGGATATGATGTCTCGTATGTCCGGCATGCCCGGAATGCCTCCTGGTGGAATGATGAATCCCATGATGATGGGCATGAACCCGATGATGATGGGTGGTCCCGGCGCTGGTGGCATGAACCCTATGATGAACCCCATGATGGGCCAAATGGGTATGGGTGGCATGAACGGCATGAACGGCAACATGAATGGAGGCTTCGGCTATGGCCCACAAGGTCAGCAAGGCTTCGGAGGCCACGGCGGTGGCGGACCGCCCGCAGGCCCGAGAGCTTGGCAACAGCAACAGAATCAACACCACCAGCAACAGCAATGGGGCATGCACAACGGCATGAGAGGCCAGAACGGCGCGCCTCAAGGTCCCGCCGCTGACGGCGCTTACTTCCGCCAGCCAGTAAACCCAGGCAGGGCTCAGAACAGAGGTCGCGGACAAAGGAGCGTGGACTACAAGCAGCTTGGCCAGTGATGAAGATGGTGATGGGCATCGGCACGAGGAGAAATTTTCAAGTGTGGGATTGTAGGAAGTCTGCAGCATGGGAGGATGGTTTTAGCGATGGCGTTGGTGGTTTGCTGGCCCTACGATGGATCGGCTGTGTTTTGCATCTTGCGATCGAGGACTCATGATGTTGTTGAATATGCATGGGACTTTTACTTTTAGTGGTCCAGGTCTGTTTTCTTTTACACTACTCTCGTATACAATCACAAGGACACATTCAGAAAATATATGTCTCATTCATGCGAAAAAAAAAACTGTTATTCTATCTATAAGGTATGGGCTGATCTGAGCATTGCCAGATCTTGGTCGGCTTTCTAACTGGTGGGAGTCATGTATGTGCTCACTCAGTTGCTTGGAAGCTTAAGCGGTCGACAACATCAGCTCTTAACTTACTCTGGCGACAACGCCGATGCACTGATAGGTTATTCGACGACGCCAGGCAATGACTGTATGTGAGCGCAACCACTTCGCTGGCCAATTGTGAGACCCATTCCTGCTAAGAATTAGAGTCGTTCACTTACACCTCAGATGCTTCGAAGCACGGACTCCAGGATCTGGCCGGACGTGCGTCACCACACAAGTCACCGCGCGACTGCAAACGCACGCGGTTGCGACACCTGGATTGCCTATTGTCGGCGCCTCCAGTCACTGCTGATCCTTATTGTGCCTGGTCACGAACGCAAAGTGAACGGTGGCTTGCGACAATAGTAACACATGTGAAACACGAAACCTTTATTGACACACTGACAATATCTGTTTGCCGTCCTAACCACCAGAATATTCTACCGATCTCACAAATACTTCCACGCTGCATCCTTCTCTTCCATGCAAACCATACAGAGTATACCAATTCGCCAAAGCAGAATACCGCCTACAGCAAACCTCTCCGAACAAAACATGTCAGCACAAATGTCACACATCAGCTCACCAGACAGTGAATCCATCATGGCAGGCCGTGAGTATCACTCGCCCTCGCAGACGCCCATTGACCTCGAGTACTCCACACAAGCTGCAACGACCGAGACTGGCGCCTTGGTTGACGACGAAGCTCCATTCGAACAACTCGAGGCTGGCCACGAGGAGCTCGACTCGGAAGAACCTCCAACCTCCAGTCTGACACCTGCGACTTCCGGATGGAAAGCAAGGAGTTCTTCCGCCACCCATGCCAGCATTCCCGCGAGCCCATTGGGCTCTGGTCAGTCTCGCTCTGGAACAGCCCAGGCATACGGCTCTGGCATAGTCTCCGCATTCACTAGCCCTTCCAGCTCAACACTGTTTCCTGATCCGCTGGATCAAGTGGCGCGCGAATCATCAGAGCCATCCGAGTCAGCATTTTCTGGCGGTGTGGCACGCTCGCGCGGTCTCAAGAGGTCGCTGGAGGCGAGCGATTGCAGTGACGAAGACGACGAGCCACCCACAAAACACAAAAGAGCAAGAGCTTCTGCGGCATATCTTTCTGAAGACGATGCCATCCCTTCCATGTCAGCGGTGTTTCCGATCCCGCAAGACCATGCGGCGCCCAGATCCTTGGAACCATCCGAATCGGCACTACCTGGTGATGTGGCGCGCTCGCAAGGTCTCAAGAAGTCTGTAGAGGCGAGCGACAGCACCGACGAAGATGACGAACCTCCTACGAAGCACAGAGCCGCGAGGATTTCTGGAGCATCTACCTCGCAAGATGATGTCGCATCACGCTTCGAGGACGCCTCCACGACCCGGAAGAGATCGCACGTGGCCATGGCTGGGGAGGATGAAGATGACGACGAAGACGAGCCACTCAGCCGCAAGAAGATCCCAAGGAGCACAAAATGCATTGATCTCACTGAGTCAGATGACGATGACGAGGCTGCTCCGAGGAACTTCGTTGATCTCACAGGTTCGGAAAGTGGTTCTTCGCCAGTGCCTTCGCAAACCCACGAAAAGTCGTACCTGCACCGCCTTCCAGGCGAGCTTCGCAATCGTATTTACCGCCACATTGGACTCATAGCCTCTCGCTTGGAGCTTCGAAACCTTGAAGAACCAGCTCTCGCGGTCGCAATTCCAGACCTCAAGGATGAGTTGCATTCTTTCATGCTCTCAGCGAACAAGCTTCGCGTCCCCGTCGACACTGGCTTCCGTACTGATCTCGAACCGGGCGCTGAAGGTAGCAAGAAGAAGTCTCCTAAGAAGTCTCTCAAGAAGGACGGGTTGGGCGACTTCAACAACTCGCACACTGCTCCTGGTCAGCTGGGTATCGCTCCAGACGCCTGGGTCATGCAAGTCGATCCTCGCTACGTCACAATCAAGCACATCTGCCTGCGCTTGTTGGAGTCTCATGTCTCGGAAAGCGGACACAAGCATATTTGCGACTACTTCCTGAACGTCAGCTGCAGAGACGGACAGATGAGGGTGACTGGTAGGACCACCATGGAGACATCCGATGTCCTCAAGCGCACCATCAACCACATGTCCTGTCTGGCCACAGAAAGAGCAAAGCAGTTTGCGGAACAAGACGGGTTCGAGGGTTTCACGTGGGAGCAGGTGAGGCACATTGCGGCAAGCTTCGTTTCGGTCGCCGACGCCAGAGTGAGGTACACCAAGAAGGGCGGCAGGGTAACCTTGTTGGATGGATTGAACTGAAGTTGAAGAACGGATATCTGGACGATGGATAGGAGAATGGTCGTTACTACGATCACAAAGATCATAGAAGGCGTTCGCTTGATGATTTGGACACTGACGCCATCGGCCTGCGTTGGGTATACGCCTTGGGCAAGGCGCAGAAGTTATGATACCAACTTGGAGACTCGCACTCCAGAGAGGGAGAGAGAGGGTCTCTGATCTTGAATTCAACTTTTCATGGTTCTTGTCTTGGTTTCTAGCATTAGTCATTATCTGTGGGCAGCCAAAAGAAAATATCAATCGTTTTGAACTGTCTAAGTCAATGCAGCAGCTCTGTCGGCCAGCGTTCCCATTCGGGTGATCCCCTCCTACGGGTCTCAGACTCGGTCAGATACGGAACTGCGCTGACTATAGCACTTGGTTGCGCGATAGCTTGTAGATGCTCTTAAACAAACCCAGCGGAGCCGTGCTGCCCCTCGAGATTACAGCATGAAAGCGTCGGTCTGGATGAAACTCAGCTCAGCCTTCGCAGAAGCAGCAAATTCAGTCATTCGTGAGCGTCACTTCGCAAGGCTATGGCCAAAACTTTGCGCTGATGGTCGGTCGGTCGATCGACTTGTGGCAGGTCTTGCTTCTTATTGCTTGGCCGCAAGCTTCGCCCACGGATCCTCCAGGAAACTTGGCAGGAAATAAGCCATATCGCCACGCTCGTTGCGAATACCACGGCGTAATGCTTGGGAGCTCATCGTCGACCCGTCCGCCAGCGTGATGTCGTCGCGTGTAGTGTCTGCGGGACCGTTTTAGTGGTTGCTCTGAGTACCATGCAAATCTAGACTTACCAGCGACCGGCGCATTAGCCGGGCGGCTTCGAGCCTCCGCCACAGGTACAGCGTTTGCATTCGACACGACCTGCTGTGGTTCTTGCGTCTTGCCGCCGGCTGGCTGAGCATCTGTGAACGCTTCGTCGGCTCCAAATTTTCTCTTCTTGTTGCCTCCGAACGAGCCGAAGCCCATCATTGCGGCGATTTCGGGATCGATCTCCATGTCGGTATCCATGATTCGCACTCGAGCTGACGGTTGGAGATCAGGATAGTATCTCGTGGCGCGACAAGATCAGGTATTTGAGCGTTCGTTGCGGAAGGCCTTGGGCGTTTGCGCAAGCCACTGAGACCCTGGAAGGCGCTCAAGTTTGCATACTTCTCTCAATGGCGGGCGAGCGGACTTTTGGATGCTCTATCATTCACGATACTATCACACCATTTTCTGAGATGAACAGACATCATTGGTAGTATTTAGTGGTCAACCTCTCTTTTTGAGCGCCTATGACCGACAGTCCTGGCATATGAGGTTTACAGTTGTGGTATACACATTCTTACGTATGCAAACTTTGCGAGCGTTCGTTGTAGGTTTGCATATTATGTTGTGAAGACAACTACATAATTGACACCAACGGAAGTGGTATTGTGCGAGGCCGTCTGATTCATTCTATGGATATGCGTACTATGTATTCTTTAGGAAGTCTCAAGCAAGGAAGACTCCTAGTACTTTGGCCTTGACGGAATTGTCTTCATCTGCTCTCCAGGATGACCCTCAAGACCAAACAGGTTGTAGATCCATTTGAGAATCACAAAGAAGCTCTCTGGCTCGCCCATGTGTTTTGTGTTCTCAATGAACCTCGCCTCCTTCGGCGCGCCGTGACGCAAGGGCAACTCGGAGTCCTCAATCGGGAAGATCTCATCACCAACACCGTTGACCAAAAGCAACCTTGCGCACTCAGGCTTATCAAGCGTACCGTCCTCCAGCAGCGAGAACTTGGAAGCTTCTTTCTTGAACTTCTCCAAGTCATTCCCATAGCCCCACTTGTAAGCGAGCGTGTTTGCGAGGTCGAAGGGGTACTCGAGAGTGTTCACGTTGCTGAGCCATTTCTCATCAAACATGTAGTGACAGCCGCCACCAAGGGCAACGACTCCTGCGACCCTCTTCGCGTGCGTGTGCGCGAGTCGCATGGCGTAATAGCCGCCAGTACTGAATGCCCAGACAGCAATCTTTTTGTGATCAATCTCTGGTTGCTCGTCCACCCAGTCAAGCAAGCTAGACCACTGACGATCCGGAGACGTCGGGTCCGTAGGCTCGGCTGGCGAGTCGCCAGTGCCAGGAATCTCGAGCACGACGACACCGACGCCCTTCTGGGACCATCCCTCGATCCAGACTGCAAGCTCGGTACGGTAACCGTCAAGGCCTGTGAAAATGATCACCAGTGGCACCGGCTTGTCTTTCGTGGTTCCTGGCGGCAGATGGTAGTAGAACGGGATTTCTTTGCCCTCGTTCTGCAGACCATGCTTGTGAGCGATAGTGACTTCTTGAGTTGGGCGCTCACGCATGGCTAAGCCTTTACGTGCCACCTTCTTGCCTTCTTCCCAGGCATAACGCTGCTTCTCTGAGCGAGGCGCTGGGAATCTTGAAATGCGGTAGAGCGCAGATGATCGCCTTATGACCGTCAGCCTCTGGCCTTTGACAATTCACGGGTGCACGTACAGATACAATTCAGAGGCCTTCTCTTTGTTGCCTTCTTGCTCTGCCTTCTCCGCCTCTGCCGTCAGCTCTTCAGCTTTTGGGAAGAATGCTTGCGCATACTTGTCCCAGTCATATGGTGGCTTTTGTCCTTCCTTTGACTTTGTCTTAGCAGCGGTTTTGCCTGTAGCACATAGGTCGCCACGTCGATCTTACCTTAACCAAACGCTCAACCACTGGTTCGAAATCTTTTACCGAAGCGAACATGAAAGGGTACACGCCCATTGTGCACTGTATTCTGGGTCAGAGCTGCGTCTCCTGCGAAGATCTCAGATCTAACACACCGGCGCTTTCCACTTTGTCTCCCACAACTGCTGAAAGCTTTCATGATGAGGCGCAGTTGTACCCAGCTTGTCCTGGACGAAGAAGTTGCCGTAAGGAAGAGCCATGGTGCGTGTCTGTAACGTTATGTAGAAACTATCACAGGATGAGGCTCGTTTGTTCAGAGCGATTAAGTGATCTGTTGCAAATTGGAAAACTTATGGAGTGATGATATAGAGACTCGAGACCACCTACGGCTGCAGAAGTGAGGTCGCGACAAAACGTCACGTCTCGCATTTCGGACCTTGTTGCATTGTCCGAAGGCCGGATGCTGCAAGTGGTCTTAATATAGGCGCTACTAAGAAATCGGGTGGGGGTGGAATCGCGTTCGCGCGTGGAGGGCGGCTCGATCGAGCGTCCTCAGCGAAACGAAGATCCCCAAAATCTCCCGCTGGACCAGCATCATCTGCCGAACCGGACGTACCATACAAATTCAGTACGCGCAGCACCTCATCTGACACGATTGCGAACATGGCAGAATTGACGAACGTTGGCAACATCTTCCGAAATCTGATGGGCACCTGGAAGTTGCGAAGGACCTTGAACAGTTCCCTACCTGGATTCCCGTCAGGCACATTCCAAGGCACAGCCACGTTCGTTCCACGAAAGCCCACAGCACACTCCGTCACAGCCGAACTACTTTATCACGAGGAAGGCGAGCTAAAGACCGACAATGGCTTCACGCTTAGAGCAAACCGTAAATACATTTATCGGTACAACCAGGATGAGGACAAAATGAGCGCTTGGTTCGTCAAAGAAGATACAAAGGACAAGCGAGGCAAAGAAGAAGTGGATTATCTCTTCCACGATGTGGAAATGACAGACGAGAATTCTGCCGTCGCGGGACGTGGTGAACACCTTTGCAGCATGGATATGTACTGGGCTTATTATGAATTCCGGATGCCCAAGGTCACGGAACAATCTGCCGACGCTGAAGACGATGAGCCCGGGATGAACATTTGGGGCTTGAGATACAAAGTGAAAGGTCCGGAGAAAGACTACACGAGTGACACTGCCTACGAGCGAGCTTGAACCGATGTGCTCAGTGCTCACGTGGACACACGCGGGTTGCACGGGCGATTCGATTATAGTCCTGCTGATGTCTCTGCATGGGAGCGCGCTATTGTATACGTTGTCGACAATGGGCTTCAGCACAATGTTTGCTGTAGGCTGAACAACATATTTACCAGCCCGGTCTCTCGTTTACAAGCGCAGCAACAATGGGGTGATAGCAACGTACGCAAGCAGGCCTGATGGTCTCAATGCTCGAGGATATGTTCCTGCGCTACAGCAACGGCAAGGCGCGACTACGGCAAATTTTACTTGAATACCTGGACGATTCCTCCCTGCGCAGAATGCGTCTTGTATCTCGGGTGTTGCACAACATAGTCAGTGGATACCCGAACAGGATATTTCAACACCTTTGTATCTCTGCGCCTAGGTCTGATCATACCGAAATGAGTTCCTTGAATGCCGTCGCTCCCTTCTGCCGTACTTTGACTGTCAAAATCGGTTACGAGAAAGCGCATACTGAGTCAAGGCCACGAAGGTTGCTGCAGAAACTACGACCAAACTCGGACTCGGAATCTGTCAAAGAACACATCGTATCTGCCCGAGAGCGATGGCGAATGGTTCGAACTGTACTGGCAGTTTCAAGTCACAAATCTTTGCCTGCAAACACAGCCCTGTCCGTTGATCGAATTTCGGCCACAACACAATTAACTTCCTCCTCAAAGCGGCCAACATCGACACGACAGGTCTGGATCGCATTCCTTTCTCAATGTGAACAGCTTCAAAGCATCTTAATAAGCACAAATGGGAAGCCTGGGTGGCCTGGGAAAACACACGTCGAAGAGGGCCTGCTGGACCTCCGTGTGGCGCTCGAGAACGCGTATTTACCTCATGTACGCCGCGTGCGTCTAATCCCCATACATGCCATGGGCATTGTTCATCTTCGATGGTCAGGCTTCGGGGCCTTTGGCGCTTTGGCCGTCAAGCCCTTCAATGTATGGTCAAATTTACATACTCTCGACGTGCAGCTGGAGAATCCGTTCTTGGCAAAACAAAGGCTGAGTGAGTCACAACAAGTGATGTTGAAGAAGATCCTGTACGATTATATGCTCAGTTTTGCGGAAACTCTCAGATGTTTGCGGTTCGTCTGGTTGGATGAGGATGGACCGAGTCCTATGACACTGGAACTGGAGCCTGGGTTAGAAGGATGTCGTCAGGCAATTTTATGGACTGCACTGGAGGAGGTGTACTTGGGCAACATTGCTTTACCACATCGTACGATCAGACTCCTGCCCGAGCGGGTAGTTGGTGCAGGGGTGCAGCTCAAGACCCTGAGGAGCACTCACAGGCATTCTCGGGTCAAGTGGGACGATGACAGCGCATGGGTGCAAGTTCTCCTAGACTTCACGCCTCATGGCATCAAGCGAGAGAATACGCTCAGTCAGGCGAGCAGTGTGTATAGTCAGTAGTCACCAATGTTGAGAATCCATGCAACAGTTAACGCCTCTTCCTGACAAGAATGACTCGAGATTGCGTCTGCGATGCAGCATATTTAAAAAATACACTAAGTAATCGTTGGTGGGATCTAGAAAGGTATAGAGCGTGCAGACTGTACCTAGCTCTCAGTGTCAGAATTGAAAGAGCACCAGGCGCATTACTCATTGCCTATCAACCATCTCAAATAACTGAATCAATGCCATGATGTTCAATTTATAATCTGAAATCCATTAAGATGTGTAGCTGTAGTTTGGTCTATTTAGGACTTGACATTATGGTCGCAGCATATTGGCTCTCTCAACAGCTACTATGGCAGTATTGCCAGGCGCAGCCTTCTTCTGGACTGGGAATGCCATTGCAGTACAGTTGGAATTTTTTCAATTCTCACGGTCGTGTATGCAAATGGTTCTTGGATTTAGATTTGAGGATAGATACAGTTGCCATGCAGAGATGGCTACCTACCAAGGCAGTGAAAGAGCGCAGCCGTATGCAAATAAATTCATGCGCAAGAACTGTAAATTTCTTTGGCTAGGGGGCAAGCTAATATGAACGTCGAACAAGGCAACATTCAATTATACTGATGCATTTTCGCCGAGTTCATCACAATCCGGGTCATCGCCTCGACTGCTTGTGAAAATTGAATCTCCAAATAATTTATTAGACCACTTCAACGTTGAATCCAAAGAACGCCCAAAGTGAAGTTCTTCTCAAAGCACTCGACTAGAGCGGACGAGGGAGTGGGGAAGCCGGGCTCTTTCCTTTCTCTTGGCTTGGCAGCTCGACCCACGCCGCCTGTCCAAATTCGAAGCCGACTTTCAACAACGCCTTGCCTTGCCGCAGACGACCATCGATAACCCATCTCTACAGCTAACCAACAGCCAAGATGTGAGTACTGTCCAGAGACTCTGTTCGCCCGATACAGAACGCACCGCACGAGAAATACCGCCTTTTCCACCCGTCGCACACGCACCGCACCTCGAATCCCAATCCTCCGCCAACACCACCCTCAAAACGCCTGCCGCACGCACAATGGCACAACCCAAGGACGCAAAATACTAACCAGCTCTCTCTGCAGGGTCAACCTCCGCACCCAGAAGCGCCTGGCGAGTGCCGTCGCCGGTTGCGGCAAGCGCAAGATCTGGCTCGACCCCAACGAGGTCTCCGAGATCTCCAACGCCAACTCCCGCGCCACTGTCCGCAAGCTCATCTCCGATGGCCTTATCATCAAGAAGCCGGTCACCATGCACTCGCGCGCCCGCGCGCGTGAGCTGACCGCCGCCCGTCGCATCGGTCGCCACCGTGGTTTCGGTAAGAGGAAGGGTACCGCCGACGCCCGTATGCCTAGGTGAGTTCTTATCACCTACCCAGGAGAGGATGAAAGCCGGAGGATGGATGGGAGAGAAGGAAGCCAAGAGAGAAGAATTGCATGGAGTGGTTATGTTGGAAGAATGGTGGAATAGCGGCTGACAATTCCTACAGCCAGGTTATGTGGATGCGCCGTCTCCGTGTCCTCCGTCGTTTGTTGGTCAAGTACCGCGCCGCCGGCAAGATCGACAAGCACCTTTACCACGAGCTCTACCACCTGAGCAAGGGTAACACCTTCAAGCACAAGCGTGCCCTCGTTGAGCACGTAAGTTCATCCCGTCACGTGACAAGATCCTGGCTTGCCATGATTGATGCCACTTTACGCCATCAAGGAACGTGAGACCTAACAACCTTTGCAGATTCACAAGGCCAAGGCTGAGGCCGCCCGCGAGTCTAAGCTCAAGGAGGAGATGGACGCCAAGCGTGCGAAGACCAAGGCCGCCCGCGAGAGGAGACAGGAGCGCGTTCAGAACAAGCGTGCTGCCATCGAGGGCGAGGAGGAGGCTGCCCAGTAGATCCAAGCTTCCAACTCTCCAAAATATCATCGGCATCATTCACGTTGAGGGTGTTCCAATGCATCAGCCAAAGAAAAGCAGCAGCGCTTTCTGGACGACAGCGGGAGCTTGAGGCGGATGCACAGCGTTGCTTCTTACAAGGGGACAATGGGTGCTTATGGGCGTTTCCGAGTAGTGCGTCGTCCGTCGCCGCAGGTGTTTTTAGTCCGAGGCCAATGAAAAATGTGACGTCTCGTACGAAAAGAAATATGCTTGTTCTAATGATCACAATTGTCACTACTTCTCAACAATGTATGTCTCTATCTCCATTGCGAACAAAACACACTTTCACTATAGCCACTTTCTAGCTTGAACACATTCAAGGCTAAGTAAGCCCGCCACATATGGTGCAAGTCAATCCATGCTTAGGCTCATACACCCTGCAAGACATTATAAAGCCACGACTGCCCTGTTGAAAGCCAAAAAGGCTTGTAATTTCACAATTCGGGCATATTTATAGCGTGATCATATTTCAACATGCCCTTCCACCAACACGTTCGTCAGAATTACCCAGGCAAAATTCGACTTCGGACCCACGGTCTCTGCGGAACTTCCGCATGTCTCATTGCAACTATATGCACGCAAACATTCGATAGATCAAATCTCTATGCAAGGCAGAGGCATATATTCGGCAGCTCGTAGGTCCTCTTACATCGAGTTGACGCCTCCGGCTTCACGTCGATCTGGATGTTGTCGCTCTTACTATCTTCAACAAAAATTTATTTAAATTTGGTAAGCACGCACATGAGACGAACTGAAGATGAACAGTCTATACCCATCTACATGTACACCAAAGTCCTGTCAACGCCGAAGTCACATGACTACAACATTTGATCATCTCAACATCACAAGGTTTATTAATTTGGGTGGAGAAGGCTTTCCATTTGGGAATTAGCAGTTATATATACAAGTCATTCATTCAGGCTGGGTTCAGTCTCCCAAGTCCATTTCCGTCATAATCGAGAGATTGGTACTGCGATCCCCTATCAATCTAAGAGTCCTGCTTCTTGTTCATGGCCTCAGCAGTCTTCTTGTCCTTCTCGAGAGTGGCCTCGTTGTCGGCGATCTTCTTTCTGAGTGCGGCGAGCTTCTCAGCCTCCTGCTTCTTGACGTAGAGGCCCTCCTCAGCGGCCTCCTTCTTGTTGAAGGCGTCGCTGGACGCGGCACCGCCTGAGCGGGTAGCGCCGGTGTCACCGGCAGCCATACGCTGAGTGATAGCGGAGAACGAGCGAGTGGCTGAAGGAGCAGTGGCGCGAGGGATGGCGCGGGTGGCGAGGCGGAAAGACATTGTTGTTGATTGGGGTTATGGGATGTGCTTTGAGGCTTGGTTGGATTGATCTGAGGTTGTTCATGTTAGCCGCTTGTCGAGCTCAATGCAAGAGTGTAAGCTCGTTGAAAGGTAGAGGAACGTACTTGAAGCGGGGTAAGCTCGTGGGACGGAGATGTGGTGTGATAGTAGAACAGTAGAGTAAGATGAGGAACAAGGAACAGAGTGGTTAAACGAAGTGAGCTGCCTGCATATAAGGTAGGGTAGAGCTGGAGCTCACCGGCGAGCAGCGACTACGTCACATGGTCATGTCACGTGCAGGGTATCGTCTGGCGCGAGCTCGGGGCTGGAGGCTGACTACGTCAATGCACGAAAGACCGACCGGGCGCCGAATGTTTGAGGGACGTTGAGTTGACACAGCGAAACCGCGTGGGGGAACATCTCTCTTACCACCACACTTGCTCTCGACACTGCTTTGAGACGGTCAGTCAAACTTGGTACGTATGCTCTGTTTCACTTACACCTCGTCACATGATCGCCCCTTCCTCACTGCCTTCATCGTCAATGCCTTTGGCAGCGCCTTCCCTGTGTGTTGAGGGGCATGGCGGGGTCTTGCCTGCCAACCGATATTTCATGGCTGCGCTGCATGCATGGTTGATCATCACCACCTTTGCCTTTCACACCGTACATTGCGCCCAGGCACATCCATTGGCACCGGAATCCTGCACCTACACCCTCTGAACTATTTATTTCTTCGCTTCATCACGGTGTGGTCATCTTTGTCCGCGGCCCACCCACTCGTTCACCTCCATCACATCACCTCGCATCACCTGCACGTTTCATTGGTAATTGCTTACTACTACATGTACTTTGCCAATATCCATCACAGCCCTGCTAACAAATTTTCTCCCCCAGCCCGTCCTACCCTCACACCTTCATACACTCTGTCCCTGCCCGTGCGGGACCTTTCATCACCTCACCTTTCCACCTTCGACACACTTGATCAGCCGTCACCATGGTTGGCTTGGGACCTAAGAGGAGACCGAGCCGTAAGGGCTCCATGGCCGACATCCCGCATGACCTTTTGCAGGAGATAAAGAAGCTCGAGGAAGCCTTCATGGTGGATACCCCCAAGCTCAAGGCCATCAGCGAGCACTTTGTCAGCGAGCTCGAGAAGGGCTTGACCGTCGAGGGCGGTGACATCCCCATGAACCCCACCTGGTGCATGGGCTTCCCTACCGGCTACGAGACCGGTACCTTCCTTGCCCTGGACATGGGTGGCACCAACCTCCGTGTTTGTGAGATCAACCTTCCGGAGGAGAAGGGCGAGTTCGACATCATCCAGTCCAAGTACCGCATGCCCGAGGAGCTCAAGACCGGCAACGCCGATGAGCTTTGGGGCTATGTCGCCGACTGCCTCCAGCAGTTCATCGAGTACCACCACGAGGGCGAGAAGCTCGACAAGCTCCCTCTCGGTTTCACCTTCTCCTACCCCGCCAGCCAGGACTACATCGACCACGGTGTTCTTCAGCGTTGGACCAAGGGCTTCGACATCGACGGCGTCGAGGGCAAGGACGTCGTCCCGCCTTTCGAGAAGGCTCTCGAGGAGCGCGGCGTGCCCATCAAGCTTACTGCCCTGATCAACGACACCACCGGAACCCTGATAGCTAGTGCCTACACGGATACGGAGATGAGGATCGGCTGTATCTTCGGCACTGGCTGCAACGCTGCCTACATGGAGACCTTCGGTAACATTCCCAAGCTTGCCCACATGAAGATGGACCCCGACGTTCAGATTGCCATCAACTGCGAGTGGGGCGCTTTCGACAACGAGCACAAGGTCCTCCCTCGCACCCGCTACGATGTCATCATCGACAAGGAGTCTCCTCGCCCTGGTCAGCAGACCTTCGAGAAGATGATCGCTGGTCTCTACCTTGGCGAGCTCTTCCGTCTGGTCCTCGTCGACCTCCACGAGCAGCCATCTGTCAAGTTCTTCGAGGGCGCTGACATCAGCCCGCTGAAGAAGCCCTACTCTCTCGATGCCTCTTTCCTCTCTGACATTGAGAACGACCCCTTCGAGAACTTGCAGGAGACCCACGATATCTTCGTCAACCAGATGGGTATCAAGCCCACTAGGCCTGAGCTTGAACTTCTCCGTCGTCTTGCTGAACTCATCGGTACTCGCGCCGCCAGACTTAGTGCGTGTGGTGTCGCGGCTATCTGCAAGAAGAAGGGTTACAAGACTGCACACGTCGGCGCCGATGGCTCGGTATTTAACAAGGTACGTGTTCTCTCCTGAAGCAAACCAATTAAGCATTGCTAATAAATCTGCAGTACCCCCACTTCAAGGCCCGTGGTGCTCAGGCGCTCAAGGAGATCCTCGACTGGGAGGGTGGCCGTGACGGCAAGCCGCTCGGCAAGGGCCACGACCCGGTCGAGATCCTGCCCGCTGAGGACGGTTCCGGTGTCGGCGCAGCCCTCATCGCCGCTCTCACTCTCAAGCGTGTCCAGGAAGGCCAGGTTGCTGGTATCCGCGACCCCGAGGGTATGCTCAAGGGTACTGCTGCCGCCAGTTCCAGCACCAACCAGGTTTAAATTTCCTCATGACACTAGGACGAATTGTGGCGGAACATATGCTATAGACGATGGCAGGGCAAAACCCTTGATGTTGAAATGATTGCGGTTCGGAGACTTGATACGGTAGAATCCTGAAGTTGCTAAATCCGACCGCCTGAGTAGTTAGCCAAAGGCTATGAAATGCACAAATGCAAATATGAAATCCATGACTGCGATCTCCCCGGCTCTCTTCTCTCTCGTCACGATCTTTTCAACCCATTGCTCTTAGGGACTCCACTGCCTAGAAGAAACGTCTACACGATCTACGCCTACATCTCCAGCATCCGTGTCTCGTGTAGTGTTCATACACGCTCATCGGTTCCTTGACAGTGACGGCATGCAAAGATGGGTCCAACAGTCCCATCCCGGTCACATGCGTCCCTGGTGCAGATGGTCGTGCTCAGACTCAACAGGTCGACGCAAGTCGTATGCCTACCACGGTAGAGTCGACTAGCAGTGTGGAGTACCAGTTCGTGACTTGCTGTGTGGAGCGGCAAGCTTTCTAGTCTATATGAGTGTCTCACGCATATACGCCCATGGCCGATGATGACTACCTAGGTATCCGGAGATTCCGTGTTTGATGGCAGTTCCGCGGCCGAATTTGTAAGCATCTGCAAAACAATGGCGCATTCTGAGCTGCTTCCATCGCAGTTTTCACTATAGCTACGTGTGGGCAATGAGAAAACGAAATGAAGGAATGTCATGGTGGCAGTATTATAAAATATAGGGTATCAAAGAGCCTTATCTTGATTTTTCTCCTTGGGTATATACACAGCCAAAGTCCCTATTCCCTACCATCATCAACAATACAAGAAAAAGAACGCCGTAGAGGAATTATGCCTCACATAAACCCCGCTAAAAACACACACACATAAAAGTTTCTCTCTCGCAATCATGCCAATCTGGCAATTTCAGCATTCTGGTCGTGCTGGAACTCTTCTCAATTGCTTATTCTTTCAGAAGTGGCGATGGATTGCCATTTATGCGGTGGCGGACACCTTCTCGATCTCGATCTGGGGCATGGCGGCGCCGGTGCCACCGAGGTCGGTGATCTTGGCCTTGGGGTTCTTTGTGTAGTAGTTGCTAATGGCAGACTTGATGGCGTCTTCGGCAAGCATGGAGCAGTGGACTGGGACAGATGTTAGTCGGTGTTGATGACGTGGATGTTCACAAGTTCCCTAGACGTACGCTTGACGGGTGGCAAGCAAAGCTCCTTGGCAATCTCGGTGTTCTTGATGCGGCCGGCCTGCTCGAGGGTCATGCCGCGGACGAGCTCGGTGAGGTAGCTGCTGCTGGCAATGGCGGAGCCACAGCCGAAGGTCTTGAACTTGACGTCGGAGATGGTGTTGTTGTTGGGGTCGACCTTGATCTGCAGCTTCATCACGTCGCCGCAAGCCGGGGCGCCGACGAGACCGGTGCCGACGTCGTTGTCGCCCTTTTGCATGCTGCCGACATTGCGCGGGTTGTTGTAGTGGTCAAGGACCTTCTCGTGGTATCCTCTCTTGCTAACGGCCTGCTGGATTGATGGAGCGGCGGCGCGGGCGAAAGTGGTTGTGGTAGGGCGGGTCGCTGAAGCGAGAGCGCGGCTGGCATGCGCGGGCGCGGTGGCAATCACTCTTCGGAACATTGTGGATGTGGTTGTGAGGGATATCGTGATGTCGATTGGGGTAGTTACCAGATTTCCAGGTGGTGGGTGATAGGATGTCGTTGGAGAGCGTTGTCCGACTTGGGAAGTTTGATATATTGGGGCGAATGTATGCTGAGTGACTTCACTCTCACGTGACTTGCACGATGCTTTGACGTTTTCAATGTTCCCCGCCATCGGACCTTCGGAGACCGCGGATTTTAGCTTCTCTTCCGGTCATCTTGTCCGAGCTCGGGCATAGCACAACGTGCTAAGGGTTTGGGGTTCGACACGATGCAAAGGCGGTCAGTAAATTTATGTACACGTGCATCTATCGTTCATACATACCGTATCGTCAGTGCTCTTGCTCAAACATTGCAGATAAGGCCCTATATGTATCAATGCTCTATTCTAATTTTCTACATGAACCGCAATACTGTTCCCTAGAAACGCTCCAAATTCCCGATCCAGTGGAGATCAAAGCCCGCAAGCCGCGTAGTGAATGAAGCACAACTCAATGCGCTATGAGAACCCATGAGCAATCGTATACTGAAATAAGCTGCATACTTCGCATCTGCCTATCGAAGATTATGCTAATATCCTTCGCTTGAAATAGGTCGCCTGACTTGTTCTTACCCATCAATGAGACACGTTCGTGCACAAATTTGTATCTAGGAGCAGCCCGTTCGTTCAGATTGCCATTATTGCCATACAACGTACCGGTCTTCGAGATGAATGCGACACCTGTGGCCCGACGTGAAACCGCGAGTCTGCAGGGACAATCGGTAACGTGAAGCGCGACCATGCAAGGTATCACACAGATAAGAGCAGGGACCCTTGTAAAGATCGCGGACCAATGCATGCAAGATGCAGTGTGAAGCTGCACGACAGGGGTAGGGTACAGGGTATCTATATACATTCTAGCTAAATTACACGCATGATGCAGCCGAATTACACAAGCAGAGCCTCAGAGACTCACGCCTGCTTCCTGGTAGCGATGGACCAGCTGGTCCACTCGGTGAAAACGCTGCCATGCACCTTGCTCTTCGGGTCAAGCCACCACTTTTCTTGCAACTCGGCGTACATGGTCGCAATGGCGGTGTAGTGCTTCGGGTCCATAGCGACAAGGACCTTTGCGAGGAACAAGCTTGAGCGGCTGCAGGCGTTGGCGTGCAACTTGGAGCCGTCTTTGGCCATCTCCTCGTGGACTGAACCCAGCAGAGCGAGGACGGGCTCGGAGTCGGAGACAGCGGGCGTGCTCTTGTGCTTGCTGCATGTGTCGAAGTAGTTTTTCAATACCGCGAATGCCTTCTCCGCTGTAGGCTTGCTGCTGGTGGTGCGGATGAGGGTATTGAGAGGCATGAGAATATCAAGGGCAAGAATGTTAGCATGCTGAGCCTTCACGTAGATGGTCAAAAGGTCAAGGACGCGGTTCTTGAAGTTGATGATGTTGTCCTTTGCGTCCTTGTTGTCCTGCTTCTTGCCAGACCTCTTCTTGATCTCCTTGAATACCTTCTCGAGGGCAGGCTCGACAGCAAGCATCTGCTCGTCGTCCATGTCGGAGTCTTGATCGTCCTCATCTGCGTCCATGTCGAAGCCGGCAGTACCGAGAGCCTCTGCGAGCTTCTTATCAAAGGCGGCAAGCTCCTCATCGTCTCCCTCGTCGGCTTCATCATCGTCGCCCGAGCTCTCATCGTCGGAGTCCTCGTCTTCATCGTCACTACCACTATCATCAGAGTCATCGACACCAACAGCCTCTCCGTCGACCATCTCAACATCCGACATGTCTTCCACATCAATTGCAGAGCCATCGTCGGATCCGTCTTCCGCAGCACCCTCCTCATCTCCACCTTGCGCGAACAACTCCTGCTGGCCGCTCAAGCTCTCCTTCTGCGTGAGAATATCAAGCATAGACTGCAGACCATCCGCGTTGAGACTTCCGGTGAACGCAGAGAAAACCTGCTCAGCGAGCTTGCGGAATAGCGCAGATTGCTTGGAGACAAAGCTCAGGAGTAGCTCGACAAGCACGGAAGCAGAATCTGTGTCCTTTCCCCAATCGCCAGCGCACGCGTGCAGGTCCTCCAGCACAGGAACGGCATCGGGCTCCTCATTGTAGATCTGGAAAACAGACATGGCGAACAGCAAAGCAAATGCCTGTGCTGTTGCAGCCTTCGACTGGTTCTTCGTCTTGGCGACCTTGTCTTGAGCATCCTGAATAGCCTTGTCTGTGCGTTTGAGCAAAGCCTTCGTCTCCTTGCTAGCAGACGCCTGGAAGTATGAGCGCTTCGATGAGCGAAGAGCCTTGAGCAGACCATACACGGCAGATGAAGCATCTGCAAGTGGCAAGTTCATGAGTTGAGCAACGCAGGAAGAAAGACGCGTGCGACAGATCGACTTTGATGAATCTGAAAGCGGAGGCCTGACCTCGTCTGATTCCGCGGGCTCGCAGTATCCCAGCTCAATGAAAGTGTCGAGCACGGTGTTGAGCCAGGTTGCTGGGGTCGCATTCTTTTGCTTTGAGTCGTTTTTGACGAACAGATCGGTAGGCTCTTTGTGCGTACGAACGATGGAAAGTAGAAGGTCGGCAAGCATACGCCTCTGAGCATCCGCCTGGGACTGCTCTCCCTGTTTGACGTTGGGCTTGCGCATCAGTTTTTGAATGAAGTCGACAATGCCAGCCAATGCCTCCGCATTTGACTGACTGAGGAGTGTCTCAATAGTCTTGGTCTTGGTAGCCTGGTCAAAGTTGGCTGCACCCTCCTCAATCAAGCCCTGAATCAACCCAGAAGTAGCGCTGGGGTCTTGCTTTGACCTGGCGACGACCGAGTTGAGCGCTGCCTTGGCAGCATCAAATAAGTAGCGCTGAGAACCAGCCCGCTGGTTGATGATGCATCGTGTGAGGTTTGGTGTGAAAAGCTGACGGAGCAAGGGCGATGGAGCAGAAGTGATGGCCATCGCCAGCACCTGGAAACCAAGAGCCTTGCGCTCTGCTGACGACGAAGTATGGAAAAGACCATTTTCGACAACTGAAGTCCAGAACTGCGTGAAGTCCTTCGCCGAACGCGAACCACCAAACAACTCTGCGAGAATCACTGGCCATGCGAATGAAGGAGCGGTTTGACGCGAGCCAGATCCAGACTTGCCGCCTTGCTGCTCGTCATCGATAGGGATTTCCTGCACAACTTTGCTCAAAGTCGTCCTCTCATTTGCAGACAGAGGATCATTGTGCTGCCAAACGCCCTTTGGCAGCTTGGCTTTGGTTGAAGATTTGGTCAGAGTAAGCCAGATTGCCACACCCTCGGGTGTCTTCCACAGAGAATTTGCGTGCAGGGCATCAACAATAGTCTGCAGACGATCGGCGGGAAGCCCTTTGCCAACACCAACCAGGTACTCGTAAAGCATCGCGCCACACTCCCTTCGCAACCACTGCTTCTCGCACATCAAAGCCATGACTGCCGCGACAAATTCCTGCCATTCTTGCGCCGAAATTGCAGCATTGGCTCCTACGCCACTCTGGAGCACCGCCTGATAGGCAAATCTCCGTCCGATGAGGTAGTCACGTCTCTCTTGGCCGCCAGCAGTGACATGCGCGGTGGTGAACTCCGCGATTTTGGCCGTGAGCTTCGCGAGAGTAATTCCAGAGTCCTTGAGGTCTAGGGCCAATCTCAACACCTCGGAAAGAGCAATCGAAAAACCCAGCCTGGCCGCCTTCCGGCCACTACACAAGCCCTTGATGAGACGCGCGATGGCCTTTTCGATGCGCTCGATCTGGTGGTCGGACTTTGCAGACAAATTGCGAATGACCTCGCCGGCGGCCTTGAGCCTCACCGCCTGTACATCATCGGCAAGGTCATTGTAGATTTTCGCTAATTGCGCATCTGCTTCCGTGTAGTCCAGGCGCCTTTTCCGGGAAGGATGAATAGCCTCAGTAGGGACGACGACGTCACTGTCGTGTGCACGTTTCATTCCAGGCATCGCGCGCGAACGATTGTATAAGATTGGTATGACGGGTGGCAGAGGCCCAATCTCAATCTCGACTATAATTATCTAAGAACTGGAAAATATTGGAGTCCGAGTTCCTCGAGGGCGGACGGGCCGATCCGGCCATAGGGCTGAACCACGATGCAAGCCAGCGCCAGCATCCTCAGAAATCCAGGCATTTGAGGGACATGGAGGTTTGAAGGTTCAGCATGAAAACACGAGGTCAACACGAAGAATCGGTTCATAACATTGAAACGGTTGAGCATGTTGGATCTTCGATGAACCGCATGACGCGGAATTTCCGAGCCCACCTTTTGAGCCGCAATCATCCACAGTCATCGAGGGCGCAGCCAGATCTTGCTTGCCGACCTGCATCAATCGAGAGCTTGTATGATGCATCGATCGATGTGGCCGCATCACGTGACCGCGAAGCCGGCTGGCAATCTGCTTGGCTGTGTTTATCTCGTCGCGCGACGCGTCTTCCCATTTTTTCTTCTCCGAGCACCGCCGGCTACCTCGTGCAACCGGGTGTAATAGCATGAAGGGGCAGCTCCAGCACGGCAGCTAACTATCTATGTTCAAGCAGCGTTGCGACACCCGCGGTATAGTATAAGCCCGTCCTGGACCCTCAAAGGGGGCCGTCAGAAAAAAATGTAGTTCCCGCTCGCAAACGCGCAAACAGGCCACAAAGATGTCGGTGCAGATTGTCATGTGTCGTTAATCGTCACCACGGGCCTACAGTGATGTGCTACCCCTTTAGCGAAGCCCTCCGCGCTCGCATACGTGTGCTTCTGGGCCAGGGACCAGCAGTGACGGATTCTAGCCTAGCGAAACGTCCGCAGTCTGCACTCGCGGCGTTGCGAGGAAACGGGTGTACGGGTTGTTACGGTGCGAAGCTGTGTTTTGACCTGCAGCGCCTCAGTGTGCCAATGGTGAGGTACGGCGGACGCCCCGGTTTCCCACAAAACTGCTGCAACTGCTTCATGCAGGCCGTCCAGGGCTTCAGCTCTCCACACGAGCTCCTCGCAGATCCGGCCAATAATGGACGGCCAAGGCGACGTCTGGCGATAGCAGAATGGTGTTACGGCGCTAGTCCGTTGCACAGCTCGACGCGTCCGGAGTCAGTTTCGATGCAAAAGGCGCAGTGGGGTAAGGAAGCAAGCTGAGCTTTTCCATTACGACCGTCTTCGGATCTGCATTGGGATTGTGCAGGTCCGCTAGCGGCGATGCCACAATGTCATGAAGACACCTCGGACAGGCAAGAACATGGAAATGAAGCAATTGTTGGATACCGGGCAGCATGCCGTGACGGTGACGTAGAGTTGGCTGGTCATCGAGCATAGTGGTATGCCATCACCGATTACTACGGATTGTTCTGGCTCGCTGCCACGCGCCGAAGGAAGCGCAAGGACTCGAGAGCCGTCAGTGCGTGGCGAACGGTAAGTAAGGTGAGTAGCCAATGGCGACAGGGAAGAGGCGTGTTCGGGGACGGGAGGAGATCATGGCGCGATGCCCTGGCAGCGGAAAAAGGTGCGTGCCACAGTTGCTTCGGCGATTCAAAGGTTTGCGTGGTGACGCCAGAGGGGAAGGGTGTTCAGGCAGGATGCTGGCGGCTACCGTGGGACGAAGCCAGACAGCACCAGGGCATGCAGGGCAGCAGGTGAGCAGATGGGAGATTGACTTCTGGTTCATGGGAGCATGGCAAAATGGCCTGGAGATGGAACATGGCTGGCTGCAAGGGCTCGAGGGCAGCAATCGTGATTACCGCGTATTGAGTTTTGGGAGACAGCGTCACACGCTCTGCAGCACTCTGCTCTCGACGGGCGCCACTCTACCTGCCACACACGCGACTGGCCACCCGCACGCGTTCCTTGCAGAGGATCAGGCCCACTGGTGTTGCTCAGCAGCGGCAAGGCCAGCAGGGCGCCGGCGTATGGGGGCTGCTGACGGGACTAGCCAGAGAAGGCGATAGCAGGAACAGGCACAACAGGTACGGGGCGGCTTGGCCCTGGTCTGGCGTCTGGCGACAGGGCTATGTTGGGATGATGGCATTATGGCATGCATGCACATCAAAGTTGGCATGCAGCTATAGCGTTGCCCATCGCCTCTCCACCGTGCGGGCAATGGCTCTGTGGGTGGGCGCATGGCTCGCAAGACGTGAGGAGCATCGCTGCAGGCACGGCAGGGCGATCGACGATTTGGGGGAGAGGCGGTAGTCATCCGATGGCAGTTCCTCCGTATTATGGCCTACCAAACGGGCGCGCAGCACGATGCGGATCGGCGAGGGCAGTGGAGCTGGTTGCCGCATGGGCTGGTGGGCTCTGCTTTTCAAGGTTGCGCCGTTACCAAGCGCCAAACGCTGCACCGTCGCTAAACACCCAGCCAGGGAACCCCCGCTCAGACCTCAGCAGCTGCACCTGTGCTGCCAGAGCAACAACACCCGCCGACGGTGCAACCGCTGTCTGCTGCCGTCCTACTTGACCCAACTGCCACCTCGTTCCATGCAGTCGCTCCTTTGCCTCTTCCAACTCTCCGTCTGGACCGCCGCCGACGACGACGACCTGTGACGACCGCCGACGCCGACGCCGACGCCGACCTCGACCTCTTCACCAATCGCCGCATATCGCAGTCGCTACCGTCACGCCTGCCCGACTCTACGAGACTCGAGCTCCTCCTCCTCCGGCACATCCCACATCACCACCACCACCACCACCCGGCAAAGCCTATACCAACATCCCATTGTGCATACTCAACCCGACAATCCACATCCCGCCAACCGAGCAATTAGCCCGTTAATCACCAACTCTCCGCATTGCACACTTCGCCGTGCATATACATACATCTACATCCCCACCACTTCCGCATATTGGAGGCTTTGAATAGCTGCATCCAATCAATCCTTCTCGGAACACTCTCGCCAAACATCACATTGCAACCATGGAGTACTCATCGCCTCTCGCCGCCATGCGGCCTCAACCCTACCCGACTTGGGGAAGCAGACGCGATGTGCCCATCCACCGCGCCCTCTACAACAACACCAGCCAGCCCTACGACTTCAGCAACTTCGACTTCAGAAATATGAGCATGACCCAGCAACAGCCTTTAAGACCAGCACAGAAAGATTACTTCAACCTGAAGCCTGCGCGCACGCTCTCGTCGCCCACGTCGAGCCTGACTGCCGACCTCGACGCAAACTTCCACATCGACCAGAGGTATGCTCTGTCCCACATTCCTCGCTTGACGTTCTAGAACCTTTGCTCACCATGGCAGCAGCCCGCATCTAACAACGCCGAGGCGATGCCTCTTCACCACCACCGTCATTCCGTCGGTGAACGAAATGTGTAAGTGCCAATGCGAGTGTGCAATGCTATCAGTATCGTGAAGCTGACTCCGAGGAAAGACCATTTGAACACCCCGCCAATGGATTTCGAAGGCACCACCCCTCCCGTCCCTTCTTCTTCTCCTGGCATCGATAGCATGGACATCTCGCCACTTCCTCACAAGCAGCCATACTTCGTTGCTCAGGTCACACTCCCCTCGCCGTCGCCTGTAGAGACCCCAGACGAGCAGTCCATGTCCGAAGACCACCTCTCTCCTCCCGAAGAATTCCCCACCTCTGCCTCCAAGCCTGTACAAGCGCCAGCCTTCTTGCAACCGCCTGAGTATGTCACATCCTTCTTCGTCTGCTGTCCATCACAACTAACATGACCTCAGACGCAGACGTCCTGTCTCCCGCCCCAGCCTTCTTCGCACAAAGCCGTTCGCTTCCACTAACAGCGTCCCTCAAAGACCGAGCAGCGCTGAGACCCCACTGCCTCCCTTCCGTTTCGGCAATGTCGCACCCGTGGACTTTGCCAGCTCGTCGACGCCGAGTCTGATCGAGAGCCCTATCGGAGAGAACGATACCTTTGGCTCAATGCTTCCCCCTCCTCGACGAACCTCTGCTGGACCCACAGGTCGCAACTCAGGCTCGCCATGTGCTGGTCACGTTCGCAAAGCTTCCAATGGCCGCCCCAGCATGAGTCGCCCACCTCGCAAGCAAATCCGCCGCTCTCTCAGCATGTTCCAGCACCCCGACGACGTAATGAAGGAGGAACAGGAAATCTTCGAGCTGGCGCCTGCCGCTAAGCTCACCTCCACGATGGAGGTGGAGCAAGAACATACACTCAAGCTTCCTCACTTTGTTCCCGACGACGATGCCGACGGGTTGCCCCGTATCACTCAGGAAACCATGACCGACATTCTTGATACCAAGTACACCAGCGAATACAAGCAAGTCATTGTCATCGACTGCAGATTTGAATACGAATACAACGGTGGCCACATCGAAAGCGCCGTCAACTTTAACGACAAGCAGCTGCTCGCCGACAAACTCTTCGAGAATGGCACTGACCCTTCTAACACTCTCCTAATCCTGCACTGCGAATATTCCGTTCACCGTGCTCCTCTTACCGCCAAGTTCATTCGTAGCCACGATCGCAACGTCAACATGGAGCACTACCCTCGTCTTACTTTCCCTGAGATGTACATCCTCGATGGCGGTTACAGCCGTTTTTACAGCGAGCAGCCAAGCAAGTGCTACCCGCAAAATTACGTCGAGATGAACGACGAGCGTCACGAGCAGGCTTGCGAGCGTGGCATGGCCAAGGTCAAGTCTCGTCCAAAGCTTTTCCGTGCTCAGACCTTTGCCTTTGGCCAGAATGGCTCCGATGACATGGAGGACTCACCCACTGCTCAAGGCAAAGGTGCCAGCGTTCGTGGTGGCCTCGCTGCTCGCAGTCAGACTTACCAGGTCAGCCCTCAAGTTGCTGACAACATCGGATCGTCATTCGCAAGGCGCATGGCCTCTTACTAGTTGCGCACCTTCGACCTTCGCATCGTCCGGCACACTCCATCTACTCTCCTTTTCTTTTCTGTTCTGCTTACATCCCCGTTACTTTGGCGAGGCGTTCTGGATACCCTGGCTGTGGCATTGATCCCGGCCTTTTTTTTCTTTGGGTCTTTTCGCTCTTACCTTGTTGGATTTTACCAACTTCTTGGGATCCGAATCTTTGCATTCGTCGGCGTTTCACACCAGCGACAGCGGTGTTTGCTTTTTCTATCTTTCTTGATACCTGCCCGGCTAGCATGGCGCTTTTTCTCTTTGTTTTGTTTTCTTGAGTCCACAAACGAGTCCCCATGATAAGGGGACCATCGCAACGCAGAGGGAGGGAAGGGAGGTGAAGACTTGACTGATTGATTGACTGATACACCTTTTGGGACTTTTACGCATTTCCTTTGTCATATTAACCCATAGTCGGAAAGACTACAGCAGTTGCCACGAGCCTGCTTACTACTGCTACCTTAATTTCGGAAAGAATTCGAAATGAATAAAGGCGAGCCTTTACAAGATACTTCAAACGTCTCAATCTTCTCATTGTGTCTACATATCCCATAGTGCTTTCGTAACTCCTATCGGCTCAGCTTACTCATTGCACTCGTCGCTTGATATGACCGACCCTTGCGACTGGGATGGTGCACTGCCTTTCTCTAGCGAGAGAGGGTCCTTGCGGCGGATTCCGTCGAGTCTCATCGGCGTTCCCTAGCTCGTGGCTGAAGTCCAGCCTCAAGCCAACAAACAAACACTTCAGCTGCAATAATAACAACATGGCTATCCACGTAAAAGAAACTGGTTACTCTCCTCTCGACAATGCGATCGCGTTACGTCAGTGCCTAGTAGTTGATTGTCTCTTCTCCCTGTTCTAGTAGTACAATGGCTCGCGCTAGATACCCTGTGCCTGCCGTCCGTGTCTGACTGAGCTGTCTCAATTCGCAAAAGACACAAATCTCACTTCAGCCCTTGGTTGGAGAGGGTTCGTTCGGAAGGGTCACGCGAGCCGCCCATTTCCCCCGCAAAAGGTATCAAAGATTAAACCAAACCGCTGGTGGAAAGTGAGACAAGACAGCTCGGACAGGGCCCCCGCGGGCGTTTACTGTCTCCTAAACGTCCAACGTCGACAATAATCTCCAGGGCTACACGTCCCCTTAAGAAACGGACGATGCATCATCACCGTTTTCACAAGAACGTTTTTATCATGCAGGCATGACGTGAACGGCAGGTAAAAACTGTTTCTGCATCTCCACTGACTGCCGTTTTGTCGTTGTCTCAACTGCTTCCGGTAGGCTTTGCCCGTCAGTCAACATCGTCACCGATCCGAAGCGCGTTGAGACATGTTTGTCTTCAGGATAAACGGCCTCGCTGGAGGATAGGAGAGGGAGAACTCCTGATCGCGTCACGAGGATGTAGCGATCGATCGTGCTGTGTTGGTAAGACCATTGCTTCGCGTGCGCGCTCCCACGCGCGCATGGTATGCTCTTCGTGATGAGATGTTGACGTCTTGTGTTTCTACACATGGCGGTTCAGGGAGGAAGATAGCTCTCCGTCGATGGGGATCGCGATTGTCCGCTTGCGATCACCCCTGTGCTTCACGATGGCCGCCATCGCTCCCAATCTTGCTGCTTCAGACGCGTCGCGAGAGTTTCTTCTGATGATTACTTGTACCCTCCACGAGCCTTCCTTTCGCTATCACGATAGGCATTGTCGCACTTTTTCTTGTGTTCAAGCTAATTTCACTTGCTCTTCGATGTGCTCTCCCATGCTGTCACTCCAACGGCTATCTAGCACATGGATGCGCCTGATGACATCCAGCACGTCATGCTGTCTCTCTCTGCTGCTCTGCTGGTACCAGACTGACTGCCTCTCCGCTGCGTCACCGAGTTTGTGGCTTTCCTCTCGTCGAACGAGACATTGAGATTGTTATTTCGAGCCGGCGCCACGCTTTTGTCGTTTCGACGTCATAGATGGGACAACTGGTGGTGCCTTGTGACTGCGAATGGCCTTCTTCTCTGCGCGTAACCGAAATCAGCTTCGAAGGATGGCGAAGATAAGCTGATGCAAGCCTGGCCACGTTGAGCTTCGACGACTCTTCAGCATAGGGATACTTCTGCTCTACCCTGTCCACTGCCGAATACACGCCAAGCTACCACCATCTGCACTTCACAGAGACCAAGCGCGTCATGCTGTCTGCGCCATTCTTTGGAAAGACCAAGACCTCACGTGCGGTATGCGTTGCGCGACAACAAGTGAAACTCTTCCTGATGAAGAACAAGCGGGAGACAAGATGGTGTCTCGGAAAAAGTGTGTGTGATGTGTTCTAACCTACCGCACTCGCTCTTCCTTCTATCTTATCGCATGACGTATTCCAACCATTTCAACACCGCAATCAAGACACCTGGAAAGCTGGAAAGCAGTAAGACAAAGTGGACACGAACAGAGAGAAGAATCACATTTGCGCCAATTTTTCTAGACCGCGTTACCATGCATTCGTTGCCGAGCCCAAGTCGTCAATCACAACAAAAACTCTCTCGCTAAGTCATGCCCGCGCCAATGCCATGCAAGTCCACGCATCCATTCATCAACCGCCAAACGCCAAGTCATGTAAATGAAAAGTCCGAAAGTGGTGGTCGTCACAGCTCATGCCAACTAGATCCGCCAGATCAAGCCAAGTATCTGTAGCTTGGAACAGGAGCCTCTTCGATGCGCTCTAAATACTCGCGCTCGATCAGGGATTCGATCTTCTTCTTGATCATGGCAACATCAGGCTTGAACTGTGATGATAGCTGGGTGATAGTCTCGTTGAGGAGGGAGGTATGAGCAAGTTCCTTGCGTTGCCTGTGAGGTATAAGTCAGCATGCGTGAGCTAAAGAGATCTGAGATTGGAGGACACGCACTTCATGATGCGCACAACAGCCGCCTCGACAGCGAAGCCACGGGAATCGTTGTTCTTCTTCTCGGTCTCCTTGCGCTCCTTGTCGCCTTCGACTTTGTTGCCGGCACTGACGACGCCGACCTTGATCTTGACGAATTGGCTCTTGAAGTTCTCGTTAAAGGAGAAGCGATCGCCAGGGTTGATTTCACGGCTCATAGGCTCCTTCACAAGGAACCTCGTCTTTGGTGCCACGGCAAGAGACTGCAAGTTGCGAGCCAAGTCGCTTGGGGGAATGTTGGTGCGTGCCTGTATTTCATCAAGGGCAATGCTGGCGCCAGCAGGCAGGTCGTTGAATAGCAACAGGATCAACATAGCGTAAGTGCTGCAGTTGATCTCGTGTGTTCTAGGCTTGCCTTCCTTGCCACCCTTAGGGAAGGTTGCCTTGATGTCGGCGTCGCCCATGTTGGATTGCCAAGTCAACTTTCGACCGGAGTGCTTCTCGCCATAGTAGCGCTCGAAGCCTTGCTTGAGTCTTTCTACCTGAGGGGGGAAGATGACCTGGGTCCTTCCTGTTTCGTTTGAGTCGTCTTGTTGTTGTCCACCTCTGAATGCCTCTAACGGCCACGTCATCGAGGTAAGCACATTGATGCTGAGATCAGGACGCTTGGGGTCTGCATCGCCGAGGTTGCTGACGTATTTGCTGTAGCCGTTGGTGAGCTCCTCTGAGAGCGTCATGTCCTTGAACATGGCCTCCAGCTTCAGCGTGAACGAGTTGCCGAGCTCAATCTTCATGCGTGAGATCATCTGCTTCTCAACATCAATGCTCTGGCTCTTGTTGAGTAATAGACGTTTGCAAAGGTGCTTCTTGTAGTACGTCTCGAAGACGTCCTTATCTTGCAAGTAGCGCAGCAGCAGAATGGCCTTCTCGAGCGTCAGATCAATCTCGGCTTGCGTCTTATTACGGATGCCCTTCTTCATGTTCTCATCGATGTACAGTGAAATGTACTCGCTGCCACGATTAAAGGCATTGATGACGTCGGCCATGCTGCGGTTCAGTGCAACTTGAAGTGTCTGGTCCTGCTCGAACGCTTGCTTCCAGATTCCATCGAAGCGATCCTTGAGAGCGAGTACATCCTCCACCCACTTTAAGGCAGCTACAGTTTGCTGGTTGATCTTAGCAGCGCTGCCTGCAGTCTTCGACTTCTCACCGCTTTGGTCTGGCGCCGCAGCTGCAGGTTGTGCGGTGGATGCAGCAACCGCAGCATTGTTGATATTTGTGCCCATCTCCGTGATAATTTTTTGCATAGCCGTGGTGAGCTCCGGTTTCTTTGGGTCCACACGAGCTTCCAGATCGAAGACGAGCCCGAGCTCCAGAAGCTTTTCGTTATCGACCATGTATTGCACACCACTGTCCATCTCAATCAGACCCTTCATCTTGTGCCGAATGAGTTCATCCTCCACAACGCGCTGGATCTTTACAGTTGTGCTCTCCGACAGTGTCGATCTGCAGCGATCGTTTTCTTCATCTATGCGCCGCTTTGCATGCCTGCAATATGTGCCCGCGTCCGAATCTTTCAGCAAACGCTCGCCCTCCTCGCGGTAGAATGCCGCGCTTGTACGTAAGAAGTCTTGCTCGAATGATCTCAAGTACAGCTTCTCGTCTTCGACTTCCTGCTCCGATTCATACAGGCCCTCCAACATGTACGTGTTCGCCTTGATAAGATGTGGGTCGATCGCCTCGCCGTCGCGGTCCATCTGGATCTGGTCAAGCACGATGCGCTTGAGAATGTCCAGAAGTGTGGGAAGGTCGGTCTTTATTGCGGTTCGGAGGATCTGATCGCGGAAGAGGCCCATGGATTTGGCGAAAATGGATGGCTGTCGGTGATCGGTACAGTAGACACGATCCTTCCACTATTATCAGTTACATCAACCAAGGATCAGTTGGGAAAGGATTACTTACCATGTACATTAGGACGTCCGTCAGCATGCCCATACAGACCTGGTGGTCGTCCCACGCCTCCTTCAATTTCTTGAGAAATTGTTCACCAGATGTCCTCCGTACAGCAGTGGACTCTAATGACCGAGCAGATGTTCCGAGGGCGATGAGACCCGGTGTGAGGGTTTGGACAATCTCCTGGCGTACATTCTCTCCGAGCCATTGCTCTTCGAACTTTGCCACCTTCGCATATAGCTCGTCACCCTTCTTCTTCAACACGATTTTGTAGGCATTGCGGTAGAGTTCCTCGAAGGACAAAGCGGAAGCGTTTTTGGTGTGGATTTCCTTAAAGGCGCGCTCAAGGACGCCCCAGGTGGCCTCGAAGTCAACATCGGTGTTGGCTAAACCCTTTTTGCGAGGCGGTACATTAGCCTTATGTGCGGTAGGCATGTTTGCGTTGGTATGCACGGTGGATAAATGTGGTGTAGCATGTGTAGTGTGCTCACAACTCGTGGCGAGTGAGGCTGGGGCCGGTGACTTACCCTGCGAGGAGGCCTGATCTTACCCCTCCCTCTGCCTGCCAACGACGACATTTCACTGCGCGCGAGCAAAGTGAAGGTAAAGGCGTAGTAGCTGGAGCAAACGTAGCTCACTTCGCGAATCGGATTTGGTGGGGCTGTCACATGCAAATGACGTCGCGGTCAGTGCTGGAGAAGCGCTCGGCGTGTGCGCGAGAGGTGATTGTTGAGTGGGCGGAGGAGGAAGTGGAGGAATGGGCGACGAGGGTGGCGAGGGCAGCGGTATAATAATGTGTGGCGGGCGGTCAGAGGAAGTGAGTGCGGGTGTCGCTGGTGGAGCAGGCAGAGTTGACGCTTTCGGCCTTGTCGCACAGCACAGCGTGGTGTGGTGGTAGGGCTGACCTGAACCCTGCAGCACGAAGAAGAAGAAGATGATGACGGAGTGTTCGCGTGGTGCGTGCTGTACTTACATTCCAGTCGTTGCCATTTGCGTCTGCATACCTGCTTCCTATCCCCTCCCACCAAGAACCATCAAGCATCAAGCACAATGAACGCCACAACCATCCGCTCACTCGCCCGCGCTTCGCAACAAACCCTGCGCAATCACATCGGCTTCCAGCGCAATTGGCCAGCGCCCTCTGCTTCACTCCTGCGCAAGCCGCTGAACACACCACAAACACCTTTGCAACGCCTGGGCGTGCGCTGTCACAGCACCGAAGGCACTACTTACAGACCTCCAAAGCCCCTGACAGACCGCGATTCAATTCCAGAGGAAGATGTCCAGTCCGACAAAGATGCCATTGCCGCGCGCAAGGCCATGCAGCCCTGCTACGACATGACTTTCACCTGCAAGAAGTGTCTCGAACGCTCGTCGCATCGCATCACAAAGCAGGCCTACCACTTTGGCACCGTCTTGGTGAACTGCCCTGGATGCAAGAGCAGGCATTTGATCGCTGATCACATGAAGGTACGCGCGCGAACACATATGCATGAACAGAGGATGTAGTACTAACTGCGCTTGATAGATCTTCTCAGACACCAGCATCACCATCGAGGATATCATGAGAGAAAAAGGAGAGTTCATCAAGAAAGGCTCTCTTGGCGCTGATGGTGACGTCGAATTCTACGATGACCAGGCTGGCATGGAAGAAGAGCAGCAAGAGCCGAAGAAGCTGCCTTGAACGATCACTTTGACTGAGCATTATAATACGCCACTCACATCTTCACGTGTTGTACGATAGCGGCCAGGGCTGGACTCGGGTCATGAGAAGAAGGGGGAAACTATGGGCTGTTCGACAAGCCTCGAAAAACGCTCGCTTGCCGTTCAAAAGCAGGTTGTCTAGCCAGGGAAGGCTTCGCTGAATATAATTCGGACGATCTCTGGCACCACATATTGCAATGACTTGGATATACAGGAATGTGAAGCTACTCGGTCTTCCTCCTCATATTCACCTTAGTGCGCTGGCATCGGAATCTGAGCCATCTCCTCGTGAGACTCGTTGCATAGCCAACTTCTGTACAAATACATATAATACATTTTGGGGTATCTCGCTCATAGCCACGAATATATTTCAGCGCCTCTCAGACTCTTATGAGCAGCCTTATCTCACTGTAGATCGGTCTCTTTTCCAAATATGACAACGCTGTGCCAACCAGTCCAATGCAGTGTCAACCAAGACTTATTAACCCAGAACATCCTCTTTTGATACATCTGCCTTTCTCCTCAGGCCAACGAAATAGCTTTCCCTGCTCTCTTTCCGTGAAGAATCGGGTTTGATCCTGTGCACTTTCTCAAAGAGCTTCTTCATCCGGTTCTCCAGATCCTTGTCCTCGGGTCCTTGGTAGAATTTGCACAAGAAATGGCCGCCGGTCATCAAGCAATCATGGCAGAATGTAAGCGCTGCCATGCATAAATCCTGAAGCATCTCGTGTCAGCGCAATATTCCATACTTGTCAGGAAACCAGGCTTGCATGACATACAATTGACCCGGCGTGATCGCGGAAGGGGTTGCCGGATGTGTTCATCATCCTGCGATACGGTCGGTTAATGCTGTTGATCCACGAACTGAGCTCGAGGCCAGGAAAGGGCGCGCACATGTCTGACAGCACCACGTCCACCACACGTCCCTGCTGCAAATCGAGCGCTGCTTGCGACAGCTTCTTTGCTTTCTTGGGCGTCTTCTTCTGCTCCACCGCCGGCGCAACAGGAAGCGCTTCTGTCTCTGCTTCGCCGCTTGGAGTCGATATGACCCCCTTTCCGTCTTCTACAACAATGGCAACAGGGCTCCCCCTCGCCCTCTCAATCACACTCCTCACCTCCCCCTCCTCTTCCTCCTGCCCGAGAGCCTCCTCCGCCTCTCCACTCTTCCACTCCCGCACAAACTCCCTCACCAACCCCTGCACGCCCGCGCTCAAGAAGTCGCCCTGCAACGCACTCACACCCCTCGGCGGCTGTGCCGGAATGACATCGATCCCCACGACCCTCCCGCTCTCGCCCACGCGGTTCTTCGCAACCTGGCTCCAGCTGCCGGGCGCGTAGCCCAGATCGACCACGGACTGCCCGGGGCGGAAGAGCTTGTGCTTCTCGTTGATCTCGAGCAGTTTATAGGCCGCGCGGGACTTCAGAGCCGTGAGTTTGCTGGATTTGGTGTAGGGGTCGCTGGTCTGGCGGGTTTTCCAGCGGGTGGACGAGGAAGAGGAAGGTCGGGCCTGCTGCGTTTGGATGATGCGACATGGTGGGGGTGGGCGTGCGACGTGATTCAGACTCAGGTGTTGTTGCGATTGTGCTTGCAGGCGTAGAGCCAGAGGCCGAAGCGAGCTGGTAGCGAGCGCGGGCTCACATGCTGTTCGGAAGGCGTGGTGCGCGCACGGCAGTCGCGCGGGCATTTGTTGGGTGTGCTGGCGGGTGAAAATGGCAGCACCGGCTGGATGGGTCGCGGTGATGCGAAAAGGGACAAGGACAGGCAAGGGAATGGTTGCTAATTGGAGCCATCTTACTATTCTAGTTGCCGGTACCGTTTGGTGCAGCAAGCGAGCCTAAGCACGGGCTCGCATTGGCTCGAATGCCGGATTGCGGATGCAGTCATCATTGATCGACTCGATCCCGGGCATGGATACGATCTCAGGAGAGAGCGTTCAACGAGCCTCAAAGCAGGTTTGCGCGACTCCTTTCGTTGGGTTATTGGGGCGTATAATGAGGGAGCATGCCCATTGCTTCCCTTCGTTACACCTTGCCACTGAGGTCGAACACCTTGGAGCGTTGAAATCTGGAGAAAGCATGCGATAATGTTGGGAGCGTCGATCTCTCTCCTTTGTTTCACTCATTCACAGAGACAGGGGTTGGTATTTCGATCTAGGGTAATAAGGTACAGTGAAGCGTTCGGGAGGTCACCAGCCATCCTCTACCACAACGCCAATTCAGAGGGTTGCCGCAGACATCCCGTCTTTCCAGTCTCCTTCACACAAAATAAAACGACAAATGAACAAGGGGTATCTTAAACTTTCTGAAGCAGAGGAAACCGCACTGCTTCGCCTCCCATGATGATGTGAGAAAAGAAACCGTCAAAAGGGCCACGCCACCGTCGAATCGCTCGCGACTACGACGGCCATGCAAACACTCGCGAGCATACAAGCACAAGCACAAGCACGATGCCTCGAAATCAACCTCTCAGATCGCGATTGTCGACTTTTCTCTGATCTGCTGCACCAGCATCCGTCTGGGCTTCTCGGCGACCGTCAAAGTCTCTACTCATCAAATTGCTGCGACTCCGCTGGTGGCCACTCCCAGCGCCTTTTCGATTGGAACCAGAGCTTGAAGAGAAGGACGGGCTCGTGTGCATAGCTCCTATGCTGCTAGGTGGCGGCTGCGGATGATGTCCACCTTGCGCTTTACGCTTGCGCGGGCTGTCTCGGTGGTATTCGCTGCTCTCCGACTGTGCCGGATGGGCGGAGCTGGGTTCAGGATTGCTGCTGCCTGCCTTGCTGGCAGGTGTTTGCGGTGCGGCTGGCTTGCTTTCGGACGGCGGCACCCAATGGTGGAAGTATATCGACGGTGATGAGGTGGGTTGCTCTGCGTGTGTTTGAGTCTGTTGCAATGGGTGCGCACTTGACGGGTTGTGAGGTGGTGGCTGCTGAATATACATTTCGTTGGTGGTGAGTCGTGGAAGTTGGGTATGGGTTGCAGATCGTGGGGTGGAAGTTGGTCCCGGTCGGCCAGGAGGTTGATAGGCGGTGAAGGTGGGTGCAGGTTGCGGTGGTTGTTGCGATGGCTCAGCATGGTGGACATGAGGTTGATGTGGAGGTGTTGGAGGAACGGGATGAAATGTGCCCGGTGCCTGGCCGAGCAGGCGTGAATCTCGTCGAACTTCGGGAGGTGAGTGGACCGCATGCTGTTGGAGTTGCTGCTGCGCCGTTTGCATTTGTGAGGCATACTGGTGCAGCCAATCCATGCTGATTTGACCTAGAATCGCGCCGCCCATGCCGGCATAGATCATGGGGACAAGCTGTGGTGGTACACCACCTTGGAGAGATTCGCGCAACATGGCCTGCTCGATGCGTCGCTGCTCCAGTCGTAAAGACTCCTGCCTGGTCTTCTCTTCCTCCTGCTTCCTCTTGTCTTCTTCAGCTTTTGCAAGAAGCCAATGCCGCATCGACTCCTCCTGGCCATGCCATTGGTGTGGCGGCTGTGGGATGGCACCCAGAGACTGGGCCAGTGCGACAGGAGGAGGCGGCGGTGGCGGTGGCTGCCTGCTCGGGTCTGGCAGGGTCATGGCCGAGGGCGGCGGCAGGCCACGATGGGGAGTCGACATGTTGTTTGTGGTGATGCTGGCCGGCAGCGAGGTCACCCGTGGCGAGTCGACTCGGGGGTCCAGCGACGCACAAGGAGTGGACTGCGTATTGCGCCAGAAATCATGGGAGGGCCGGCCACCAATGTCTAGCTTTGGAGGCTGTGGGATGGTGAGCAACATGGACATAGGAAAACTGGCAAGGCAGCATGTGACGGGCGGTGGAAGGGTGCGGTGGCGATGGGCCGGGCGGTAGTGCTATGTAGCGCATGCAATGCCCGGGAGCGATTGTGCAGCGCAGGGTGGTCGACGACGAAAGGGTATGGATGCATTGGTGGGACGGGCGACGGACACGTACTTAAAAACGAGGCGCAAGCAGCAGACGACGTAGAGCAGAGCAGGAGCAGAGACGATGCGCGCGAGGATCTACTCGCAAGCAGCCGTGCTGGGCATGCTTCGAGACGCGCTCGTTCGTAGGAAGTCTTCTTTTGGCTCGCTCCAACGTTACGCGGGACGTTCTTGGGCGAAAGCCAGTCCGAAGACCAGTCTCCACACTGCCGATCCACCGTTTACTGGTGATGCTGGCCAGGGTCTGGAGTAGCAGGGCCAGCATGGCTCTAAGGCTGGCGCGCGCGCCTGGGCAGAGCCTTTTTGGCGGAAATTCGCCAGGTAGGGCGGCCCAGTCACAGCGCCGCACTGTATGCGAGATGAAGACCCATTACCAGGGTATGGCCTAGACTGGCCAGCCTGCGCTTCTTCCCACGATCCTGCTTTCGAGAGAGCCCGTTTGCTCCCTCTTGCACCCCTCTGCTTGCCCTGTCCTGCCCGCGCCGCGGCCCTGGGTCCGGTGTGGCCGCTGCGGGTGCAAGAGACACGCTCGTTTCATCCTGCAGCGGTCAGAGTTGAGGGGGGTGGGTGTGGGACGACGCCGCGCTGTCTCCTGTATCTTGCTGTATGTAGCTAGCTGAATGGCATTGGAGAAACGTCGGTACCAACCTACAGACGCCAGTCGACATGCACGCTCCAGCACGGCGTGCGGTATGTACAGCACTGCATCTCGGCATGGTTGGCAGGTGGGTTCGCGGATGTAACAAATGCGCTGCCGGAGATGACGCCCGTCTGAACGATCGCCAGTGATGAGTGCAACGCTGGCAGACACCGTGACCGTGTGGCAGGACTTGGACGATGGCGCCGCTCTCACTGGCGACGTCGACTGCTAGTCCGGATGCACGTTGTTGACTGCGCTGCAGCCGTTACTCAGCGTGGCGCGGGTCATCATGCACCATGCAGCAGCACGTTACGTCGGCGATCGCTGCACGATGGCGAAGTAGGCTGGAATCTACTGCTGTGCCGATGGCACCGCTGGTGGGAAGGTACATAGATGTACATGTCCTGTAGCTGGCCAGTGGTAATACCAGCGACTACGTGCAAGTTCTCGAACACTGCGCTCGCTCTCACGCGAGAGCCCGTTCCTGCTGCACCCCGTGTGATCAATTACTGAAACAAGACGCATACGCCCGATGCGGTCTGGCAAAGCAGGTGATGCTGTGCTGTCCCGGCAAACGAAGCGACCCGAGTTCCGGTTGAGAGGCCGGCGAGACGCTCTGAGAGGCCGACTTCATGCAACGCGCAGCGCCAGAGCAGAACGATCATCAGAATGCGTCTCGTCTGAGAAGGCGCATGGCCGCGTTGGATGTGAGGCTAGGATGGGACAAGCATTGCCTCGTGCGGAATCCTGGTCGTAACGTGCGATGATAACGTGCCATCCACGCGAGATGCCAATCTTCGACGCTCTCGGTGCTGATCGTCGCTGGAAAAGATGACCGGAGTCGCTAGGGCAGCCACAAACGAATGATCCAAGGCACTTTCGCCTGCGCGGAGATGCTTGTTGCGCTGTGTCGGTCGTTTCTTCGGCTTCACCACTCTACTGATCCTGTAGAATGATTTAGAGCTTGCAGGTAAATTAGCCTAGAGGCGTGCTCTTCACAGCCTTCCGCGGACGTACTAGCTCGGATAAGTGCACAGGGAGGCAGAAGGCAGAGGTCAGAGTTCCGGATACAGGCGCCACGCCGCCGCCACAAACATCATCTCCCGAAAGCGTGTGGAGAGCGCCTGGCAGTCTCGAACAATGCCACCAGACAGCTACAGGCGTCAATTTTGTTGTACTCGTCGATGTAGAAGTCGTAGATCATCTCAGCCGACCGTTCTTGTGAAGCGTGAGGCATGCCAACCGACGAAGCCCTAATATGCCATACGCAGAACCGGCCTGCAGCTCCGATATGTACATGTGTGCCGTGCAAACTATCGACACCATCAACCCACCATTCGTCGAGGCGCAGCACAAGCAATGCTTCTGCCTGAGCAGCCAAGCCTGGATACGAAGAATGGCGTACTGTCACCGGATGTCGCTCAACTCTAGGCAGAAACAGACGTCGTCGTCGAGCATTATAGCCTCCTGCCGCCAGAGTCAAAACGTGCACTATACCACAACCAGGTCTTGCTTTGCTCGCACTCGGAAGCGCCTCCTAACTCAGCTACGCGGCCCTCGAGTTTCTCGGTCGTCATGCCCGTTCTGGTCCATTTCTTCTAGTCCCATGATGAACACATAGTAAACCTTGAGAGGTGTCCTGTCGAATCAAGTCAACAGCACCTTCGGCTGCTCCGTCGAATGGCAACTTATGCGAGTAGGACATGCAGGGCGGTTTGAATCTGATCCAGTCGCCACGCGGGAACATCCCCTTGACTTGCAGACCACGTTGTGGCAATGCTATACCACGTGATGATGCACGCTGCGTCGCTGCTTGGCCACTCCCGTCCAATCCTACACATATCCGACTGACGATCATCGTCTGTACGGCGATACCGGAATTCTCCATGCATAATGAATTTTTTTTTCTCATTTCGAGGTAAACGCATTAGCCGGTCCGGACCTAGATCAGCCCGCCCTTCCACACAGTCAGAAAGAAGATCGCATCACCCAAACTCAGCCAGCCAGCCAACACACAGACGTCGATCTTGTCGTCTCTATTGGTGACTTACTCGCCACCAATGCTACTGCAACAAATGGGAGACCGAAGCGCGCCTGGTTAGTGGTGTACATAAGGGCGAATGCCGAGGACACTTGTTGCGACCACAGAACTACGTGCCGTCCGGCTAGATTCAGAGACATGCCGGTTTTAGCTTTACAGAAGGAATCCAGTGACCTGGTCGCGACTGCGATCCGCCCAGTAGGATTGCATTGACTGCTCTGGTAGAACTTAACCAAGAGGGATTATTGCGAATCTCAATCTCCACAAAGAGGCGTTCGGCGCCTCCGACGCATTTGCGCGTCAGTTTAGAAGAACTCAAAGAACCAGTTGTGGACTGCTTGGTGCGCTGTCAGCCTGTCACTGTGTTATTTAGCTTATTGCCTTTCCCCATCATGAAACCGGCGGCTGGGCTACCAAATCCTGCCGTGGAACGCCTTCCAAGTGCATACACGTGGAAAAGGTGGGAGCCGTGTTCACCAGCGTGCAAGCTATGGGCTAGCCCATAGCCAAAATGATTCTCGCCGTCTCGGCTTCGTGTTCAATCGAGATCAAGACTTGATATGCCTCCACCATGAGAGCAGGGAGACCATTTGCATGGCCTGGATTGTGCCACACGCAGCAAGTACGCATGAGCTTGCGTGCGGTGGTCGAACCGGCGAAGTCAACCCTCTCACTCGAGATTACGCGTGTCTGCTGGAGATGGTTTGTAATTTATTGGCAAGTTGGTAGGACGGGTATCACCTTAGCCGTTCCGGCAGTTGGAGGACTCGTATTGAGGACTCGTGTCGAAGACTCTCATGTTGAGATTGCAACATGTACGTGGCGCACGGCAAACGCGTTTGTGGTTCGAGACTACCTCTCTATTAAGTTTCTCTCCTAGCTAGACATTAAGTATACATGTATTCCATTCGGATAATCGTCCTCCAGGGGTATCTCTGCGGGAAACAAAAGAAAAACGCCAGTGGTCCACAGTGCATCGGGACTGGTCGCAACGCTTGGCCAACCACGGCCTCGTACACTGGTGTTCTCCTTCTATTGGAGACACGACATGGGAGGCTGCTGGTATCAAAGCTCAGACAAAAGGAAATAGTCCAGTCGGGACTCGTATTGGGTGGGCATGCACGCTCGCGCACATCACAAGCCTCTCTTCTTGCGCATCTTATACTCCGCTTTTGCGACACGCATCAGCATATCCTCGTCTCTGACGGGTACAAACGATGTCAAAGTCTTCATTGCGCCCTCGAAATCTGTCTCGAGGATGATTTCTCTGGTAGCGTCGATGAGTGCCGCTGATGTAGCATGCAGAACGTCAAGATCCGCCCCACCGAAGGCCTCGCGGGCTGCAGCAGGAGCGCCCAGTGGTAAATCGCCCAGCAACATAAACACGTCCCACACTCTCAGCTGTGCAGGGAATGGCACACTCATGTTGAACAATGTCAAGTACCAGCGGGTGCCGTATGCAGTGCTAGAGATGCCGAGCGCTTCCAGACGGTTAGCAACATCGCCGCCTCGCAGCCATTGGTCCTCGAAGTCTTGCAATGCGGCCATGAGGCCATCGAATCCAGAGCGGAAAAGCTGCTCCAGTCCTCGGAGCTGCCATAGACGCACAAGCATGACGAATGCGCGCTCCTCGTCGAAATAACACAGCAATGTAGCTGCCAGACTGGCCATGCCCTGCACGTAGCCAGTATCAGGACAGTAAAGCGCGATGGCATGAAGGACCCGGAAAAGCAAGCGCTGGCCACCGCGGTAGCGTTTTCGGAACATTATGTGCATGCTAATTGTCCGAGGGACGTCAACGTCAATCTGCACATCGTCGGCACAGTTGAGTTCTTGCAGTCGGTGGAAGTTCTGGATGAGCTCTTCGTCTGACGCATGTTCACCACGACGACGTGCAGAGGCGCTTAGAAAACTATGCCAGGCGGTAGCACGCCAGCGATCGGGGATGCCTTTCCATGTCCTGCTGATGAGTTTGGAGTTGCTCATGTCGAAGTCAAAGCTCATGCCACCACCTTTACTGTCTGAGCGCTTGCGGGCCATTTGAAGCCACTTCTCATTGCGAGACCATTCTTTGCGTTGTGAAAGATCGAGAGTCTTGCCAGGGGCCTGGTGTTCTGCAATATCGGCCAAGCCCGGTGGAAGGGTAAGCATGTTGCTCGCCTCGTCCATGATACGTCGATCGCTTGACCGGAAGCGTCCTCTCCTGATTGAACCTGATCGGTTTGATTGAAAACTGCGCACCGATCCTGCGGAGGAATCTTTACCTGGCGGCGCAGAGCGGGCTGATCGTGAGATCGAAACGTTGCGTCGCAGTCTGCTACGTTCCCTGCGTGGCTGATCGGACACTAGGCGGAGGCCTGTCGCAACTCTTTGCAACCCCATCGTTCCGCTCATTCGAGGCATTCCGGACTCTTGGGGCGACAACAGAATCGGATTGATGAAGCCAAAGCGATCAACATCCGCACCCTTGAGGTCTGCCCAGTCTTCCATACCACCAGCTACTTCATGCGGCTCTTTGGTATAGCTCGCCCGAATTTCATCTGGATTTTGACCAACATATAACCCATTAGCATCTCGCGTCTTGTCAATGACTATGCCTTCCAAAGACGATGGGACCTCTGGTGTGTTGCTGGCGGGCTCAGGCGAGGTGGCACGAGATGCGCCACCATACGGAGTCGACCAGTCAGCAGCATTCTCGTCACCGTGCTCGTACATGCTTCGCACCCGCATTGAGAATGTTATTTCTTCTGCTGACAGCACTCTCCCTCCAGCAATAGCGGCTTGTAGCATATGAACACTTGGCTGCCTCCGTCCTGAGACCAGACCGGATGTCTTCTTTTCCTCGGCTTTTGGACTATCAGGTTTGGGAGACTCGATCGTTGTCGCGCCTTCTGTTGATGTTTCGATTTGTGGTACCGGTGATTGTGGAGGCATCTTGAACTCTGCTTCGCCGCCATCATCCTCTTGCAAAGTAGGCGACTTGGGTATGACATCCTCCAACGGCGCAGGTCCTTGCGCCGCGATCAATTCGCTCATCTTTTTCCCTGAAAACATCAAACTCCCTCTCGTCGAGAAGTCTATGTTGCCCAGTGCGAGATCGTCGAATTCTGCTGTTGGTATGTCGGTCTCGATCCCGTGGAAACTCTTGATTCTCTGGTGTGCTGTTGCAGGTCGCTGTGGCTCGCTTGCGGCTTCCTGGTTTCGCTTCTTTGTGAATGGGGATATGATGCGCTCGAGGGTATGCAAGCGGTGACTATCTGCATCGTGCACCACGATCGTGGGGAGACTGGGGGTATGCGCGATACCACGCGCCGGTGAAGCAGCGTCGCTGTTGTTGTGATCAATGGGAGCGTTTCCTGAGGCTGCTGCAAATCCAGAATCACGCTTCACTTCGTCGTCCAAGAAAGAGAGTCGCTCGCCTGTTATGCCGCTGTTGCGCGCACTCGGCGCAGTCTTGGGTCGGACGACGTTCCTGCCGTTGCTGCTAGTGGCCTGTGAGCCAGCCAACTGAGACAGTGGCACAGCAGCAGGCAATTCCGCATTCACTTGTTCCTCTTGGAGTCGCGCTGTCTCCAATGACCCGCCATCCTGTCCTCGCTCGCTGCTACCCGGGCGCGGCGGCTGCGCGGCATGATCGTCCATGTTGTGGCCAGCTTAGGGTTGTTGAACCAAAGGGAGCTCCCGCTGGCATGCGACTTCTGCTCCTGTCGTCGTACCAGTGTTCGCAAGGCAAGTCGGCTTCATCGGTTTTTGGCGAAAATGCATGTAGCGAAGTACCTCGATAGCATGGCATCCGCTAAGCAATGTCGTAGGTGGTGTGAAGACGGATGGAAAGACGTTGTGCCGCCGCCAGGATGAAGTAAGGTCGGGGGGCACGAGTCGCTGGCTCCCACACCATTGCCGCGCGTGTGCTCATAGGCCGTGCCTTTGGAGGTGCAATGAATAGGAGAAGGTGCCAGAGTTGCTAAGGCGGGCCAAGGCCGACGCTATCATCAAACCCAATCTCCTACAGCGGGGAAGTACGAAGCACGAGTCGTATAATTATATAAGGCTGAGCGACTATTCGGCAGCTCGTCACATGTCAGCGAGCAAAGGCGGCGGTGGCATCACTATGCGTTGCTTGATGTGGTACATGCTGCAGCCAGCCAGCAAGCGAGCTGCCATCCGGCGCCTAATTACCTTGTACTGTATCATCATTGAGGAATTATTAGCTGCAACTGCTACATGCTGCTTGAAACACTCGGCACGTCGACTGTGGAGACCACGGGCAGCCCGTCCTCATGAGGCCGCAAGTCCGGAGAGATGACAGCTACATGTACGGAAGATCCTACGAATGTCTTACATTTGTATCGATAACATGGGCACCATGTTAAGTCAAGATATGCACCGCCTCGATTCATAGTCGAATATGTTTCCCGCTACAACCATACGCGTGGCTATATCCCTGTTGGGTCAAGATAGTTTGTGAGCTTAATGAGATTACCTTGCTTCGAGATGACTTTCGTGCTGTGACTTTCGTGGTGCGCATTTGGCTGTTGTAACCACTGCGAGCTCAAGACTGGTAAACAGTATATTTGCATATAAATATCTTAGACTTGAGATGGTGAAAGAATCATTAATAAAGAAACCGCCGTCGACACGCCTATGTAACAATCCGCGATGGAACTCCAAGACATACCGCGCCATGCATTCTTCGTCGCAACCTCGTGTTTAAGCATCTAGATGCATGAAAGAGAATCATGAACAATGTATCTCAGCATCGAAAGACATTGCTTCTTAACGTCCAGCCAGATACCCGAACTTGTTGAGCCTGATGCGCGGCACAACGCCAATGAGCAAAATCACAGCGGCGACCACGACAGCCCACAGCTGGATCTGTAGCACGTTCTTGTTGTAGTCCGTCTGCGTCGCAAGTGCAACAGTTGCCAGCATCGCAAGCAGGATCACATATCCACCAACGCGGTGGTACTTGTATAGCTTCTTCGCATTTGCTTCGCCGCCGCACAGTTGCGGGACAAAGTATTGGGTTATGCCGACCACAGCCTGCAGAGCCGTAAGGATGTACGTGATCAGGCCAAGGATGGCGTGCGGCGACACGAAGTGCGTGCCGTTGTGGCTGATCTTGTTGTACTCGATCACGACCAATCCAGCGATGGCTGTGAGGAGCGCAACATCGTTGAGAGCTGCGTGCGCGTATGTGCCTTCCTGCTTTTGCTTCGCGGTGTGTGTGGGCTGGACAACGAGGATGCCTTGGACGAACAAGAGGAGAGCGGCGGAGTTGAGGAGCTGTGGGGTGACTTGTTAGTTGTGCTGCTTGGTCGGGATAGATTGAAGTCGTTAGCCATACCGGGTGCGCCGAGAAGAGGATCAAGTCATGGCTGAACACACTTCCCCAAACGATAGCTGCCAACTGTTGTTCTCTGTCAGCATCGACTCTCTTGTGGAACAACACGTCGGGATACATACAATCCATGCGCCTGCTTGCGCCACAACACCGGTGCCTTCATCCATGGTCAGTTGCTGTGCGTTCTGGTAGGTGTGCCTATGAGGCGACTAGAATAAGCTTACCTATCACAAAGTTGTGGTACAGTGGCAGTCCTTCCTGTTGTGATGCATCACCCCTCCTTCCGAGAAGAGGCTCCTCCTCGCTGGTACCGTGCTCTCGGTGTGCTTCCTGGTCGGCCATCTTTTATCCTTTGAGCTTGGTGATGATCTGTCCAAATGGCTGAAGGTCAGACAACTTTAGAATCGTCGCCGCGTATGATGATTCTCAGCGGAAACCTACACACCGTTCCCGGCAGTTCAGTTATACCTTTGCCCATCATCCATCACTATTGCGGGGATGCACCTGCCACTAGTGCATTATGCAACTTTCGTGCAGATGACGCGCTGGGATCAGTGCTTATTGCGCCTATCACGGCCGTTCATTTTGTCACGCTGAATAATGTGATATCGGACTGGTCTTGCTTGGTAGATGAGAATGGCATCTTCTTTCCTGTGTATCATGTCTACATCTATTGGACTTATTGGCAATATGGTACGTAAGGTGTTGTCTATCCTTTCCCGGCACTATGCCACAACCGTCTGTCATATAGAAACAATGTTTATCATCGAATTGATTCAAAATACGCAATAAGAAGCTCCAGTGAGGACTTGTGATAGCTCTCGCAAGTAGGTTTGAATCGGATCAGTAGTCTGAAATGTCATATGTCTCCCAATAATTAGTCAACCGATGTATGTTTATTGAAGAGTGGCTTGGGGTTAGGGTTGGGTTTACCACATGAATGCACTTTTTATGGATGTGACATTCTGAGTCTGCGATACTTCTGCTTTAGTCTTTTCTGTGACTTCCGTATGATTTTCATGGCCTAATAATTCATCCTGTTGTCTTTTTATCAGGTATGCGGCAGTTTTAGTCCCTGTTGTAACGATATTGCATATTTCAGGCGATGTTTGTGTCAGCGTAGAAGGTACAGTGTAAACCGTAATGCCTTCTACTTACACTTCGGAAAAACAGCAGAGACAGGATGACTCCGATTTGGAAATGATCTGAACATATATTGACATTGAGATACAGTGATCACGAGCAACACGCTCAGAACAAGTTGGAAACAACGATGTGAATGGGCTTAAGTTCACATATGAGCCACCATTCCCGCCTAGCTGCCTCACAAGGGAGATCCGTATGTAGAGTAATGACATCGGCCCGCTCGAGCTGCGAGAGCTTACGATTGAAGCCGGCGTCCAATATCGAAAGGCAACTTGCGACAACTCTGAACCACTAACATACAACACATCTGGCGGGATTTGCCAACATGTATGCGCAATTCCAGAACAGCTACCGGCGAATGGAGGAGAGCCTCCAGCGACTCACCGATTCCATCGCTGCCTACAACCCTTCACCGGCAGCTGCAGATGAGCTGCTGGCCGCCGACAATGCTGTCAACGAGGACCTCGACCGACGTACGTACTTGCGGTGTTTATTCCACGAATCAGTACTAATTAATATTTAGTCTCCAGACACCAGGCGAACTACGCACGCATCCTGGCTTTGCGCCAGAAAACCGAGGCATTAGATCAGAACATTAAGGACACCGTCAAGCTCCTGGCAGACACGCGCAAAGATGTTGTCGCGATCCCGGCCGACGACAGCGCCCAAAACTCGCGCCGCGAAGTAGACGTCGAGGAGCTGCTACGATATGCGAAATTCATATCCAAGACGACCGTACCACCCACTTTCCGCAAGCCAATCCCTGAAGTCAAGCTTCCCAAGTCGACGGACGAGCAAGCGCAAGCTCAGATTACGAATGGCATGGCAACTCCACCTCCGGGAGCACAGGACAGCGAGAATACACCGTACGTGCGGTCGGAGATCGTGGGTCTACAAGCAATGCCCCAACAATCGCAAGACTGGATGGAGTCCTTCAACAACCTGCCGTTCGAGCCGTGGCCGAGCCATGGAATCATACAGCAAGGTGCACTGGCGGATATACAGCGCATGATCGAGGACGGACGAGACCCAACGAGCATGCTTAGCCCGGAGGAACAGGCCGAGGCAGATAAGAGGAAAGCAGATGAAGAAGAGCGTGAGCGACTGGAGCAAGAGGAAAGGAACCGCAGAAGATTGAGCATAAGTGCCGCGCAAGGGAGCCGGGCTCGGCCAGATGTCTTCAATCCCGACGACATGTAGAGGCGAAGGTGCATGTTATCTGCATACTGCTAAGGTGTCACGTCCGCGAAACACGCGCGGTATTCCTGCCATACTCTTTCTAACAACCCACATACGCACAAGGATGATATCGCAGTTCCCTGGTCGGAGCAGAACCAGGTGTGGGCTTCGATGCAGTCATGGTCGACTGAAGCACTATGCTGAGCGCACGAATAGCATAATAGAAGGCGGGATGTTCGACTCGCAAACAGTAGGCGGACCTACACCTGTTGTTCGATGATCACAGCTCCGGTGACATATTGTAGGGCTCGCGAAAACCCTCTCTATCCATCACCAGGAACTTGGCCTCCTTGCGCACCAAGCGCGTCTACCCGACACCACGCCAGTGTCAGTGTACGATGTTCCGGGAAGATCTACCCATAGAACTTGGATCATAAATGTATGTGTAGATATGCTCAGTTCTCATGATTTGCACGCTTCACATGGAAGTGAGCTGAGCCTGCAGAATGGAGTATCTTGAGGGCACACCTCATATTATATTGATCGCAGCGCCTTACAGTCAAAAGCAATCATCACCAAAGTGTTATATCGATAATGGGTTTACCAGAGGCCATATCACGTCAACGGGCTGAACCGCAAGCCGTGTCTCGCGGTCTAGGTTGAAACTCCTTACCAACCTCCCAGCGGTAGCCAGAGAGGTGCGGACTTTGAAGCTGGTTCTCATGTCGCGTCCGAGCTTTCTGACACCCTCATTTATTAACGGCCCTATACTTGACTTCACATATTGTCCAGCTCATCTCTCCGTCTCACTTATCCTGCAGATCTCACCGACTTGTCTGACAAGATCATGCGATTGACACCGTTTGGCGTGCATACTGCAAGCTGGCGCCAGAATATCCGACGAGGAGAATGCGAGGCGAATCGACAGCCACAAGCGCCGAGGACAGCGTCTGAGTATGAAACGCGACGAGAAGCATGAGGCAGTCTCGAGACTCGCCGAAGCATCAAGCAAAGGATCGCAATCGATCCGTGACCAGTCGTGAAGGCTGCAAAGAGAATGAAGGTAGAGTGGAGTCGTCTTCACGGTGATCGCGGTAGAGTATCACGCGCGCTCGCGCTTTCTCTTATATCCCATGGCTTTTATTATCAAAATCTTACCGTTCATACCGTCTTCAATCATACCGTTTGCAGTTTCACCGGCCCTGATCCGCTCGACTGCTGCCCATCACCGCCTATACTGGATTCTGTCTTTCTGGTCCGATCGGCGCCGCATTCACTCTCCCTAACGTCTACCTCCTGAGCTCCTTTATGTGGTATCACTGATGCGGGCGTGAAGGTCGCTCATAAGTATATATTGTGCCGGTCGCCTGCAATTTCAAGCATGTCTGGGACAACTTTGATGAAAAACGACACTCGGAAATGGAGGGACTAACGCCAGAGCAGGCTGCCAATGCCGCTCAATGGGGCCCGGATGTCGGGCCACCAGGGCCAGTCAGCTGGATCATGCACATCATACAATCTCAGGAAGCTCAGAACGAAGAGTCAGCAACCTCCGGGCAAGCTTCTGAGAGTGCCAACCCGGCTACAGGCGAGTCGCCTGTGTCTGCGGCGCCTGTGGGAATCCCATCGCCGTCTACTCCAGCATCCGACACTGTCTCACCCTCGACTACGATGTCCTCCTCTTTCGAGACATCAGTATCCGCTCCTTTCACTTCACCTGAATCATCATCTTCAGCGCCGGCTACAACCTGGTCCTCACAAGACACAACCACCTCGGACCCTGCAACTTCGACCAATGACTGGCCACTATTTTCCTTGAGTATTCCAACTACATCCACCACATCGACTTCCGTCGCATCATCCACTACTGGTGTCTTATCCTATGAGCCAATCGGCGGCTCCTTTTCTTTTGCACCGACCTCAATCCCGACTTCCAGCTTTATTTCGAGGACATCATCAAGCTCGAGCCGCACAACGCCCACCAACATCGGGTCGCAAGCAACAGAGACAGCATCTTCAGACTTGATTAGCATGCCAAACTCTCGCAAGCAAGCCATTGTGGGCGGTCTTGCGGGTGCCATTGGCGCCATGGCATTGATTGGCATTCTTCTCTGCTTCTGTCTTCGTCGCCGCCACAGGCATGGAGATGAAGAAGAAGATGAAGAAGATGGTCTCCAGAAGCCAGTCAAACCTGCCATGACTTTGGCGACTAAGCCAAGCACCGTACGTCTCTGGAGCACACTAGGACGTGCAGAGCCTGCGCGCTCTACTCCGGAGATCACGAAGCCCAGGACGCCCTCCCCGGTGGACGGCAGCCTGATTCGCGTTAGTACTGAGCACTGGACTCGCCCATTTGTTCGCAAAGAAGGCATGCGTGAGTCTCTCGAGCCAGCCCCTTTGCGAGTAGTGAATGCCAACTCGAACTCATCGAGATCGAGTACACCACAAGATGAGCGCCCGGCTGGTTTCGTGCGCAAGCAACGCTCCGCACTAGCAGCATTCTTACAAGATGGCTCCCGCAGCGAATCCCGCAACGCGGTCAGGCGTGGTCCCATCTCGTACCCAAAGCCTCAGCCCATGGTCAGCGACCCCATCTACTCCAGCAAAGCTGAAGTCGACAGCGTAGCAGAGACACAATCATTCGGATCGTTGCCTTCAGACACAAGCGGGCCCATGGTCTCGCAGCACCCACCAGAAGACCCTTTCGTCACATCCACCACCATGCTCTCAACGATGGAAGAGGTCGCGCCTCCAATGGACATGGAGCCCGTCAAGACCGATCTCACGCGCACCGTCAGCCACTTCGGCAAGAACGCCAACCCCTTCAGAACACAGATTATCCCCTCCGTGGCCCTCCCACCACGCGTCTTCAGCCCGTCCAACGCCGAGTTCCGCGAATCAGACCTCGCCGAGCCGAAGCTGCCGCGCCACAGCGCGACCAGCAATTACTCGCGAAGAGATACCGCCGTGACCATGGCTGCTGCTGCCAACAGGTCGAGCGATCAATTCGATCTGATCGTCAGCCCGGACCAAATGCCTCCCGCTTCTGGCATCCTCGCCAAAGCAGCCGAGTACGAGCAGCGGGAGAAGGAGAAGAGGGAGAAGAAAGAGCGCGAGGAGCGGGAGCGCGAAATGACGCCTTCAGAGGCCTCGTCCCCTAATTGGAAGGTGTACGAAGGGACTTAAGGGAGAGAAATGAAGTTGTCGCGCGGCTAGACCGTGGCGCGAGGAGGAGGAGGAGGAGGA